>AWOL01S0045375.1:58307-79276 GCA_000715115.1 Nicotiana otophora
CGGATTATTCGTTAAGAAAAATGAATAATCCGCCCGCAAACCGATAAGCCGTTAATAAAAAAAATTCAATCCCTAGGAGAGGGAGTTTTAAGTATCTTGGGTCTATTATTCAGGGGGGGTGGGGAGATTTATGAAGATGTCACATATCATATTGGGGCGGGATGGATGAAATGGAGGCTCTCTTTCGATGTTTTGTGTGACAAGAAGGTGCCACCAAAACTTAAGGGTAAGTTCTACAGAGTGATAGTCAGACCAACGATGTTGTATGGGGATGAGTGTTGGCCAGTCAAGATCGCTCATATTCAGAAGATGAAGGTAGCAGAGATGATGATGTTGAGATGGATGTGTGGGTACACCAGGTTAGATAGGATCAGAAATGAGGTTATTCGCGACAATATGGGTATGGCCCCTATTGAGGACAAGATGCGGGAAGCGCGACTTAGGTGGTTTGGTCATGTGAGGAGGAGGAGCATAGATACCCCAGTGAGAAGGTGTGAGAGGTTGACATTAGAAGGCCTATAGAGAGGTAGAGGTAGGCGAAAGAAGAGGTGGGGAGAGGTGATTAGGCAAGACATGGCGCAGCTTCAGCTGACCGAGCACATAACCCTTGACAGGAAGGTATAGAGGTCGAGGATTAGGATAGTAGAGTAGGTAGTCTAGAGTATTTATAACAGTAGTATTGACACGCAGTTTTGCTTTCTGTTGGTAGCAGGTTTTTATGACTAACCGTTGTTTTCTTTCATTGTTGATCACCTTACTATCCAGTTATTTTTATTCTGCTTTTATATGGCTTCTTTGTACTGTCCCTTCTTGTCTATATTTTCATTAATTTGGTGCTTATGCTTTCCTAAGCCGAGAGTCTATTGAAAACAGACTCTCTATCCTCACAAAGTATGGGTAAGGTCTGCATACACACTACCCTCCCCAAACCCCACGATATGGGATATTACTAGGTATGTTATTTTTGTTGTTGTTGTTGTTGTCCTCATCCATTAAACCGATAATCTGATACCAATAAGCCATTAAGCCACTTTTTCGGCTCGGTTTTCGGCTTCAGTTCGGTTTTGTAACACCCCTACCTGGAACCCTCTCAGACAATAGATCGGCAAGTTTCCCCACCTGTCTTTCCAAGTTTCGAATGGTCATGCCCTATTCTCGCATAGTTGTACCTTATTCTCGGATAGTTGTGCCATGAGTTTCAAGCCTCTCATCTGTCTAGGCCTTCATTAGATCTTCCATGCTAGACTGACTAGACTATGGAGGTTGATATTACTGACCCTGCTAATTTTAAAACTCCGGATCTCCCTGTCCTCGGGGTCTGGAGTTATTCTGTTGCCATGCATTTTCATTACCACCTGGTGAACTCCAAGAAAACCCTAGGTGCCTCTGCCCCATAGAGTTAAAATTATTTTCACTTTGGTGTTGTCTCTATCAAAGCTCCCCACAACATTTACCACTTCATCAGTAGTCTAGGCCTGACACTCATGCGTTGGATGACCCATTCCACAGAAATCATAGACTGAAGATGGTTGGCTCTGGACTTTGGCTAAAGTTAACTTTCTTATATCTCTGGCCATGGTGTCTAGCTGGGCTTGCATTGATGTGATAGAATCCACTTGATTTACCCCAACCTTTTTCCTTCTCTTGTTATCATCTGCAAGTCATTGATTTGCATCTTTAGATGGTTTATTTAGAATTTCAACAATCTCCTTAAGATTTTTCTTCATAAGAAGACCCTGAATGTGTTGTTTAGCGTCCTCCTACCAGAGGGTATCAACCCATCCCAGAAATCTTGGAGTTGCATCCACAAGTCTACTCCATGATGCTGACATCTTCTCACAATATTCTTAAATCTTTCTCATGCTTCAAACATCGTTTCTGTATCTTTCTGCTCAAAGTTATGGATCTCTCTTCGAATTTTCCCTGTTTTTGTCGCGGAAAGATATTTTTCAAGGAACTTCTTTGTCATGTCTTCCCAGGTTTGAATTGACCTAGTCGGCAAACTTCGCAACCTATGCTTAGCATCTTCCCTAAGTGAAAAATAGAATGTCCTTAACTAGATAGCATATTTTGATACCCCGTTGTGCTGGAAGGTATTCTTAATCTCATCGAAATCCATCAAATGAGTATTTGGATCTTCGTTGGGTTTGCTTCGGAAGACACAATTGTTCCGAATGGCCTGAAGTAACCCTTGCTTGATCTTAAAATTATTGGTTGCGATCATAGGAGGCCGCACACTAGATACTCCTTGGTTGTAGACTAGCCTGGCGTAGTCTCCCAGTGATCGTCTATACCTAGGCATGTTATTTTCAAATTCATCTTCAACTAGAGGTCGGTTCAGGTTGAATTTTCGTCCTCCATTCCCGTCAATCGTTTTATCATCTCTGAGAGCTTCCTCAGCAGCTACCTGTGTGTCTGCTTCCTGTTGGGATGCTTCCCGTGAAACCAAATCAACTACCTCCTTACTATTTTTAGCCATGTTCTCTTGGGTTGAAGATTGCCCCAAGAATTTCCCCGTGAGATCTTTCTCTTTTTAACTGTCGCATACATTTTTCCACCTCTGGATTATATGGGATCACTTCTTTTGAAAAGGATCGAGTCATACACACATAATTTAACCTGTTGCCTGCCCATGGAAGAGAAAAACCGTGAAGAAAAAGATAAAATTGATTCCTACATTATCACCAAAAACTAATTTGAACACTATTGATTGCCACTCCCCGGCAACGATATCAAAATTTGACTAGCGCAAAACATAAAACGAAATTAATGCTCGCTAGCCAAAGATAGTATAGTTATTATTATCGTCTCCATAGGGATTGGGTTTAAATAATGCTCAAGTAATTTCTAGCTTAACACTATTAAGGATGATTAACACGTTGGTTGGGATGATTAATAACTAAAATTAACTATGAAACAAAAATAATTAACAATTGATCACTAAAAGACAAGAGTTGAGCAACACCGAATATCAATGAGAGAAATAAAGGTCGTGACAGAATATGTGCAAGATAGCTATTTGGGATCCAATTCTAGTTCAATTCACTCTAATGTTCTAATGATTCTCACAAATTCACTCGATGATTAGTTTAAACGTGTAGTCAAAACTTCTCTTTCGATTAAATCTTAACTCTATGAGGTGAACTAATATAAGCACTGTGAAAAATATGCAAGCATGTGTTAATGGATTAGTCTTCAAGAAAAAGTCTCTCGAATATTCTCCTAACTTGATTTAATCAGCAATTCAACAAGCTCTTTCGATTATTTAAGAGAATCACTTAATTAAATCAAACAAAATAATGCAAGATAATTATCACAATATTCCTCTTTCGATCAAATAAATCGGTGAATAAAGTTGCAAATAATTCAAAGCTCCATAAACGAATTCAAGCAAAGAACTAGAGTTAAAATCCATAAATATCAATCAAAACACCATATCCGTCAAACACTAAGGGAAACTAATCAATAATCATGGAGAAAGTCATCACAAATAGAATTAAAGAGTAAGAAAACCTCAATCTAACGTTACAATCCAAATTCCTGTATTGAATTGATGGAAAGATGATGAATTCTTGTGTCTTGTAGCCTCCATTTCTCTTCAAAAGCTTCCAAGGTCAAAAGTCTTCTAAAAATTGTGCCAGGCGCGTCACATCTAGCGCCGCCCCATGCAGTATTGTAGTGGGGAAGTTCAAAGAGCAGTTTCTGACAGGCAACAATAATTTGCACAGCCGCCCCGTCCCATGCGGCGTGACAGTGTTAGTTTTTCAGAGTAATTTATTTTCTTCACTTTTTGACATCCAGACTTGCCTCTCGACCTCCGAATGTGATCCCAATTTTAATCCGTTGGGCTTTTGCTCAGATTTCAAAACTCTAAATTATTCGATTTAGCTCAAGATTATCTTTCTAACTCGGAATCACTTCATGCAAGGCATAAAACACATAATAAGTGCAATTCACTATCATTTAAGCTCAAACACAAGTAAAATACAGTAATTAGCGTGCAAACTATGACCAAAATATGGGTTTTTAGCCTACCATCAGCATGCGCATAGCGTGGGCTATAACACACAAAAATCTGGAAATCAGATCGATTTCTAGTTTTATGACCTTAAAACGCCAAAAAATGAGAAATGATCATGGCAAAACGATGACTTATTGTTCCTTAGGTCATTTGTTTTGGGCCGGAAAAAATTTTAGGTGATTCGGGTCCGGTCGCTCGGATGCACTCAGATAGCGTGGTCTATAGTACACTAAAATCTGAAAATCTGGCGGAATTCCATTTTTATGGCCCTAAAACACCAAAAATAACGATGAACGATCATGGAGAAGCGGCCATTATTGTTCCTTAGGTCGTTTTTATGGTCCGGCAAAATTTTAGCCGATTCAAGTCTGGGCGCCCGGATGCATGCAAATGGCGTGGACTATAGCACACGAAAATATGAAAATCGGATGGAATTTTAGTTTTATGGCCTATAACGCAAAAAAAATGAGGAGCAGTCATGGCGAAGTAGTGACTATTATTCCTTAGGTCGTTTTTTATGAGCCGGCAAAATTTTAGACGATTCGGGTTGTCCTAATGTACTAGTATATAACACTTCTACATACACTTTAATGTAATACAATCATTTTTCTCTTTCAATTACAGATACTTCTCTCTCTATCTAATGTTATCTCTCTCAAAGCTCGATTGATTTCGCTTGCAAATACTTAGTAGAATCTGTAGATTAATCTTAGATTCGCTAAGCTTACACAACCGACCCTTTGAAATTTCTCTATTATTATAAAAAAGAAGACAGAAGAAGAAGAAGAAAACGGTACAAGTTTATTAGTAGGTTTTTGGGTATTCAAATAACTTGAATGGACACGTATTTTGGAAAAGTTGAAAATTTTAGGTAGAAGACAATACATCTTAGATGGTCAAAACTTGGACTGCATAAGTGAAAATATTCAGTTACCTATTAGTTTTAAAATTTTCCAGAATTAATGTATGATCATGTGCAAGTTAATGGGCATGTTCGCTTGTTGATCTATTTCTCTCGTGCACGATAGAGAGAACTCGGAATAAGATATATTTGCAATAATACTTTTAGTATGACATATTTGCAACAGATTTTTAAAAAATTACATTTCAAGAACTTATCGGATCTTATAATTAAGAAGTTTGTTCAAGGGTTATCTCACTTTTTGAAGAAAGAGAATGGCTTTAACATGTTCTAACCCATATGTTCTTTTTCTAATTTTTTTTGTTTAACTTTATAACTGCATAAGATTCTAACCATCTTATTTTTTTCTTAAAAGAATTTGGTTTGGTATAGAATAATTTAGAAGTGAAAGTCATGCATTATAGACAATTAATTGCTTGGTTTTTTGCTTATCATGTTGTTTGGTATTTGTATTAGGTCCGATTAAATTCGGATTGATGTTGGAAAGTTCTACATTGAAAGTAGAAGGGTTAAAATGTCCTTTCATAAAAAAAAATTCTATACCCAGAACTAAAACTCGAAATCTATTTAAAAATAGATAAATATTTATTATTCCATGCAACGTATGAAAAAGGAAGGAAAGAAAATACTAATAGTATTATTAGTTTTCTGTCACATCATTAGCTTTTCGTGGTAATACTTAGGTCAAAGTACTTTTGTTGTTGAGCATAATTATTTAGAAAAATCATTCGTTTAGCTTTCTTGTACAGAAGAGTACCGTAAGAATCATTTATGATTTATTGGGACCTAGTGAGAAGGTAAATAAAATGGATGGTAAGAATAATAAAAAATATCAAAATTATAAGTTTCCTAGTATTCATATTCTTTTACACTTATTGCAAGAATTATTGCAAGACAAAATGTTTCTTCAAATAAAAAGAAAGAGCATGTACGTACAGTCTACAAGGGCGGACCTAGTAGTATATATGCGTGGGTTCATTTGAATTCATAATTTTTATTCTAGATCAGAATTTATCTCTATAAGACCCGCTAGAAATGCTGAAAATATTGAATTACGAAACCATAACTCAAATACTGTGATAAATACTTTAGTGGTTGAAACCCGAATTCTAAATCCATAAAATTAAAATTCTAGACCCGTCCCTATATACATATACAGATAAGGCTATAAGAATAGTTAATGATGAACTCCCTCATCTTTCCTAAAATGAATGAATAGTTTAGAATCTGATTCTTTTTCGTGAAAAAATGGTCACTTATCTAATTTGGAAACTTAAGTAATTATCTAAAAGACATATTATCATAGACGATCTATAACAAACAAAAATAACAATAACTATGTTTCAATCCCAAATAGCAATTATTATTATAGAGAATCTATAACGAATTAGATAAATTTATAGTTATAGGTTTAGTTACTACCAAAAAGAAGTAAGTCAAGGTGGCAGTTAATTAATATAAACCTTGTGATTACATTCGCTATGTTACATGAATGATATTTTACAATTTGAAAATCTATACCCTTTTATTAAACATCACTTTTTAGATGTGTTATGATCTACCTATCGATATTTCAATAATCTATTTGTTGGTTTATATAATTAGTTGGCTACCTTGTATAACCCGGACCTATTGATCGAGGAGCTCGTGAATGAAGCAAAAAACAAAACGAGTCAGAGAACGAATGTAAGTCAATTCTGGCCCTGCTAGGGAAAGGAAGCAAACCCTTGCTCGACGTAGGATAGAGTAACTATTTTATACATTCTGAAGAAGTATACTGACACAATATTCTTTTATATATATTTTAATAAAACTTAACCGGTTGTACTTGAATTTATAGTTAATATATATCAAGCTTGATATGAATAGTATTCTATAGCCATAAGTCAATTACTCACGGTATTAAAAAAATTATACTGTTTATTGACAAAATACAAACTAAATTTAAAAATCTTAATCGTTGTTAATTACACGAAGTTTTGTTCTTCCTTGATGTTTAGTATGGTGTACGCATCACATTTTTAGAGGCAAATCTCTTGCATGCACAAAACAAACATGGTCAAAACAGAATATATTCACGAAAAATACGTGATAAGAATGCCATAAAAAGAATAAAAGCTACTATGAATTATATACACCATCCGTGTAATAATATTTTACATATCAGATCATTTTTATCTGTTATAGCATACGGTCTGTCTATAAATATCTTTTGATAAGCATAATAATATAAAAAAATATTTTATGTTGTCGGTATATTAACTTAAAGTTGAGAGAAAAATAAAGAAATTATCCAAAATCAAAACCCTAATCAAATGTTTTTTATTTTTATTTTAAATTTTGTATTGGGTCCCACAACTTACAGGTTCTATTTTGTGCCTTACGTTTTCAACAAGTTGTTCCCCTCTATTCAAGATTAGGGTTATCCGCCCTCTTTACCCCTCCCCCCTTTTTTGCCCCCCACCTCCCCAAAAATAAAGAAAAAACATTAGGGTTCGTAACCACGCGCCAACGTGGCCGCGTCAACACGGATCACTCATATCACCCCTAAGTGCGTGGCATCTGTCCTCAGACAAGGACACCCACACACTAACCCTACCTTCACTCCCGGCGCGTATACACACGCGTCAGACTCATTTTTTACTAGGGTTTCAAAAATGTAGCATAGTTGTCACATTCCAATTGGTCAGTTTCCTTCACTCTCCTCTGTCTGTACACATGCAAATCTCAAGAATCAGATAGATAAAAAGTTAAAAACTTTAAAAAACCTCAACACTCACTCCTCTTTCCTATTCTCTCTCTACAGCTTCATCTCAAAGCAAAAATAAACCTAAAAAGGGTTTCGCTTTCATTTCGCACTCCCAATTCTTCTCATTTTTCTACAAATCACTTCAAGAAAATTGTACAATTGGCTTCATTTCAGTTTCTTATTTACAAAGATAGTCGCTTTATTATCAGCCGTGGGAAAAAATAATTCTGGGTTTTTCTGATCTGAGCTTTCGATTTAGGAGAAAGGTAAGTTTTTTAAAAAAAAATTTAGTTTCTGATTATTGGGTATTTTATGTAAGGTGATTTGCTATATGGTCTTTGTTTTTTAACCCGATCTTTAGCTGATTCTTTGGACATCAAATGATTCCCGTACGTTTTAAGTATTTCTTTCTTTCTTTTTTTCCTTTTTATTTATTTGGTTGGTTGGTTTATTTTCCTCGTCTTCTTTTACCGTGCTTATTAAGGTTGTAGCTTTCGATTTGCTTTTAGGTTTATGCTTAGCTTATCGAGATAATTGGGTACTACCAAAACCCTAATTTTGATTTTCATTTATAAGCATGATTAATTTGTTAGGTATATGTATAATTTTATGTGAATTGTGGGAACTAATATAAATTAGTTCTCTCCTTTTAGCTTTGTAATTAAGTCTATATCTGGGGAGTGAAGTCAGCATTTTGCACAAACCCTAGAATGACCAAAAATAATTGACCTTGTTATATGTATTCTTATAATGCATGTTGATTTTAAAATTGTTGATCGGAAAAGATTGAATTTTGCTGTCCTTTAGATTAGGGTTTCTAGCATGTGTTCAATTAGAAATTGCAGTGTGTTTTGTTTCCTTCTTCTTTTCATTATCAAAAAAGAAATTTCAGTGTGTTATTCCCTAAAAGGAGTCATGTCATGGATATTCGACATGGTAATTATGCTACAATTTAACTTAATGTTTATACTATTGGTGTATTTTAACCTGTGGTAGTAGGTAACTTACCTTATTTTCCATTGCTACTTCTTCTTTTTTATCGAGTGACGTATAGTTTATCTTTTGGTGACCTGATAAACTCTTACTATTATTATCTGGCACTGCCTTTTGTTTTTTTATGAACTAAAATTTTCTGGTATCTGGCTTGAGCTGTTGCATGCATGCTCCTTAATTAAGTACCTTAAGCATGTTTTGATGATAAAGTTCCAATCTTTTAAGTGTACGCAAACACATAAAGGCCCATATGTATTTCAGTAGTACTGCAGATGCAAAAGGCAAAATACATTTTGTCTACCTGATAAATATCTTCTTCTGAATAATCATAGCTGTTTGAAGTACTTTCTCTTTGAGTATCTGACCTGATTTTTTCTTTTTTTAGGCTTTTAGTTGTTCTCCCTTTTACATGGAGAAAAGTATCATAGCAGTGGAAGAAACTTCTCAAGCAAGTGATATCAATACTTCTGTGTCGAAATCTTTGGGATCGGTCATACAAATTGAATCAATATCTATAGACCTTGATATTCCTATGCCAAAGAAAGTGGAAGGGAACTGCCAACATTTTTCAATACGGTGAGTCTCCAATCTGTACAGTTTGTCTTGTTATGTTTTCTTATTTAAGTTTCTGTTTCACCTTTCCGTTATGCTATCTTCGTTGTTGACTTGATTTAGAAGCAGATTCTTTTGTCTTGCATATTGATGGTCATCTTATGGATACTCCCTTATGGTATAGACAAATAGACAAAGCGTCTAATAGCAGATATTGGTTCAATAAAAAAGAACACTGCTATACTAGGGATTCATGTGAGTTCCCTTTTCTTCCTTTTGCATAGAAAAGTGACGGAAAAGCTTACCCTTATTATCCATGGTTGATAAATGTGTACTCATACACATCGGATAGTGTGGAAAGTTTTGCGAAGATCTATATCTGGTTTTACTAATATGATCGAAATTTAAAGTTGGATGAATCATGCAGTGGCACATGTCACATTAACTGTATTGTATGTTGAACGTTTTCATCGCGGTTAGCAGCTTTCACAAGCTCAGGATTGAGTAAAACCAAACAATCACTTGGGATATTGTCTTTCAGTGAGTTTATGCTGCCACGTTTTTTTTTAAGCCAACTCCTATGTTCTCTGTGGCTTATAGTACGATTTCTATAGTCTGATCTCTTTCGGTGGATTTCTTCTTGACTACATTTCTTATGCTGAATACAGTGGATATGTTGCTGAGATGAGAAAAAGGGACAGGAAAATTTGTTCACCTTTTGCATCAACCAGTGACTGCAGTACAACTTCTGAGGAGCAGCTTCCTCCTCTAGATGTTCCCAAATTTAGGTGGTGGCGATGCAAAAATTGCATTCACGAGATTGGTACAGAAAGTGCAGGAGAAGAGAGTGGGATCCTTTCTTCAAGCTGCAGAAGTAGATTGATCTCTGCAAACATGGCTTCTACTAGTGCTATGGCAAATGTATTGCCAGAGACAAAGCATGAGTTAACTTCACGAAAAAGTGACAGAAACAAAGCTATTATTGATAATTCTCCCAATACCAGTAGTGACTATGACTTCTTATGTAAACTGAACAAAGGAAGGTGCACTGTAGTTGAAGACAAATCTGTCACAACTGGTATATTCTTTAATAATTCATTTACATATTTTGGATATTTTATTCATTTAGGATGATAATAATTTCTGCCTATGTGTTTATAATCCTTATTGCTTTTCAGGCAACAGAACTGGTTCAGGAAATGTTAGAAATGTGACGGGATATCCAACTATTGAGGTAGCAATATCTAAAGAACACTCAAGTCAAGAAATAGATACAAAGAGCCCAGGTAATTCTATAGACTTATTTTTTGGATGTGTTAATTGATCGTCAATTTTAAATTAACCAGAGCTCTTTTGGTTTCCAAAACAGCTGCTAATCTCTCAAACAACAGCATACGAGTTGCAATCTCTGACTCAACCCTGTCAGCGGGTAAAATTGTTTCTCATAGAAATCTCCACATAAGTGCGGATGATGTAAGTGCTGATATTAGTCCAGAAAAAGATATGGATTCTCCAAATGATGGACAGAGCAAAGCCTCAATGGCTTTCAAGGGATCTGATGTACCAGGTAGCAACGGTAAAGCTCTTCAAACTAGCAAGACGAAACTAAGTAGGCTACCTTCCCTTGAATTGAGAGATTATGATGAAACATCTTCAAGAAGTGACATAATTTTGGCTGAAAAAGGACAGTGTGATTTGTACAATCATATTCCAAACGATCTACCGCGTCGAAAAACTCGAAAGGTGCGTCTGTTGACTGATATATTGGGTGGACAAGTCAATTTGGAGATTAGGCATGCCAAAGCAGAGCGTAATTCATCGAGTACGACGCCCTCTGTGCCTTCTGAGCTAGATACAGTTGGTGCTCCTAAGGATAAGGGATCATTTCAGAAGAAGAGGAAGTTGTCTCAAGAAGATGACAGCAATCTGTCGGAGATGAGCATACAATGTAACGTGGCTAAAAGGGTCAGGTCCTTTCATGAAATTGATGATTCACGTTCAGATGAGAAGGAATCTGATGGAGAAGGTATACCGAGTGGCACCAAAAATCTGCGAATTAGGCATAGAAACGGTATAAATAAAAAGAAAAACAAGCAGCTTCAACCTGTCGGTGGATATTCTCCTGAAATGCCCTGGCAGGATACAACCATGGAAGATTGTGGTTCAAAGGGATATGGTGCTGTGAATAGCTTCGTTCATTCTGCACAAAGGGATGGGAAATTTGAACCTCATTTAAGGAGTAATTATCAGTCATTGGTAGGAACAGACAGAGACTCCGATTTGTGTTGGAACAGTAGTAAGTTTCCTGAAGTTGGACGTGTTCCCTCAAATCTTATGCATCCGGACAATAATTCTCTGGGGGAAAGTTCAACCAGGAGGAAAAATCTCGTGCCTGTGACAACTGATATGGAAATGGTGACCTCTCAGCCAACGCATGAATTATCTGACAAAGTAAGGCTAGACCTGTCTTTGAACAGCTTCAGATATTCTGACAAACATGTTGAGAATGATATTACCCAAAGCAGAAATATGACAAACTGGCCATTCATTCTGCATAAGGGCAATAGGAGTAGCGATCCTCGAGGGAAAGATAATACTCTTGTCGAACAGTCAAATGTGCCTAAATTAGGTCAATCTTCAAGGAAAGGAGTGATATATGACCTCAACCAGGGAATTTCCCAGACATCATCAATGTGGCAAGAGATTCAAAGCTCTCCAATTCTCCTTCAGAAGGGGAACCTTCATGTTCCCGATATAATGGTACTGGTTTATTTCTGTGTTTTACTTGAGACTACCTTTTGTTTGCGATGATTTAGTTTCCTCCCCTTCCCTCCATTATTTCCGAGGATCTATATCAAATGGAAAACATTGCTTTTCTTTTGTTACTCAGGCTATAAAGTAAAGCTTTCTCGAGTATAGTTTTTCTTTACATGTGACTGCCTGCAGAGAAATTTGCCATTGCCTTCAAAGTCAATGCTACTTCATTCAGATTTATATGATGGAAAAGCAAAAATATTGATAATAAACTAGCAACGATGTCTTAAATAGACTTGAAATCCATATTGTAGCAAGACTAAGTCTTTTATTAGCAAAAGAAAAAAAGGAAAGTCTATGTCCTTCGTCTCTTACATATCAGATTGACTATTTTTATCTGCCAAATGGGAATGAGGGAGGCTTACAGGCTTCTGTCTCGAAAACTTGTTCTTGATATCTTAGAAGACTGCCAATTTAATGAAAGAACATCAAACGTCAAAAAGGTAAGAAGAAATGGTATTCACTTTAGACAGCCACGTCTCGCTTTTCTTTTAATTTCTTTTTATGTTCTTAAGCTACTGAAGTTACTGAAGTGACTAGCTGAATATCCTGTTTGGATATCAAGAGACAATATCAAAAAGAAGATATCATTATGTTTACCGTTATGGTTATGCTTAATACTACTCTATAAGTGCGGCTTATTGTTCTATTTTTGTGGTGTTTCATGAAATTTGTAGAGTAAGTCAATGCAACTTATTAGCACAAACTTTAAGGTAACTTCTTGTAGTCAGAGAAGTCACAGGGATTTTCCTTTGCAGGAAATGCCTCGTCGGCATAACAAAGAAAATCTTAACGAATTTCTAGAGGGTTCAGATGTAATCAAGCATCAAAGAAATCAACATTCTGAGAAGGCTTTAGAACGAGGGTTGTCAGATGATATACCAATGGAAATTGTGGAGCTAATGGCGAAGAACCAGTACGAGCGGGGTCTTACTGAGACCAAAACCAAATGCATGATTGAAAGAACTGATGGTATCGCAAGGCCGCATACTGAGATACGTGAGAGTGAAGCAGTGACATGGTCACGTCCTGGTGTAATTAGTTTCCATCCGGCTAATGCGAAAACAAACACTGATGTTGGAGCAAGCAGAGGAAGCACCCTCCAATTCTCTCATGTTAATAGGAACCACCTCAGGATGGCCCAGGTTGAAAGACTGCCGGTCAAACTATTTGGTACTTTTCCACAAACTCAACAAGAATTATCTAGTGGAGGGCACGGTTCTGATATGTATGCCATGCATATCAGATCCGGTTTTCAGCGTGGTGAAGAAGCAAACCCTCTATGGTTTTCAACTGTGCAGAACACGCCGTTAGGACATGGACTTGCACAGAAATCCATTGGTCAGCCAAATGACAAAATGATTCAGAAAGGGAGGACTATCAGCGACATAAAGAGTGGTGATGTGAGAATGCAGAATGAGCCTCATCTTCGTTTACCCGAATCAGGAGGCAATGCGGATTTGAACGTGAAAAGTATGGGGTCTTTAGATCGTTATAATAATGAGACAATCCCAGCTATGCAGTTACTCAGCCTTATGGACAGAAGGATGCCGCCATCTACTCCTTTCAATCTGGATTCAAACAAGCTCCGAGAGAAACCTTTTTCTCCGTGCAGTTATCACCCAAGGCTTCATATGGATGGAAAGCAGAGTATTCTCAACGGGTCATATTTATCACATCATCAGTTTAAGGAGTCTACCGGGGTACACCCTGGTGGTCATTTTGCAGGTTAGAGCTCAAGATAATCTTTTCTTTTCCTTTTTAGAATATTTCATCTTCACTTCCTGTACATTAATTGTTTCATTGGCATTCCGTGTGTTAATGAAACAAACTCTAATAAGCTTAGTTTACAGATCAAATATCTTTCAAGTCTCGAGGACAAGAGAAATCAAGAAAATCTCATGCACCTTCTCGATGTGGTGGAAGCAAACCGGAGAGATTTGTGTCTTCAAATGGACTGCTAAGCATGACTCAACATTCTTATCCCGAGAAAGATGAGCAAAACAGAATTCTTGGCACATCAAGTTCTCGGGTGCTTCCGCTGCAGGATCATAATGCTTCAAAATTCTTTGACCTGGAGGGAAACTATAATGCTACAGCTATATTGCCAGTCAACGGAAGTAACGTTTGCAGCCTTAACCGTAACCCTGCTGAATTTAGTGTTCCAGAAGAAGGGAACCCCTTCACCAGGAGTGTAAAGGATCCAAGAATTGGGAAGAAGCGAAAGCAGCGGAGAATTACAAAGGAAAAAGAAGGGAGACTACCATCATTAGGCCGAGCATTGTGAATGCCACCAATTATCTATCTTTGTTTGCTGTGGAGACTCAATTCTGCTGAAAGCACACCTCCTAATTATACTCGGGTATATCAGCTTTTCTTATGGTTCCTGAGATTCATAGGACATGGTTAATGCTGGTTGGTTTCCCAGCATATACTTTAATTTACTAAAGCAGCTAAAGTTTTCAGGGTAAAATACTCTATGATAATAAGAAATGTATCAAAATGTTCAGAAACTTTGAATAGAGTTATACTCTGGACACAAACTTGAACTGATTCAAGAAACCGGAGTTCTTGATTCCGGATCTTGATCCAGCTTTGCAGGCATGGTGAATTCTAGATAACTTGTGTGTTGTTGCGCTTCTGTTGTCAAAATAAATAAGCTTAAAATGTGTATCTTTTGTATGTCCCAAGCATGTTGAACAGAGACAATATGAGATGGTACCTTCTATTTTCTGGTATATATTCTGTTGTTCTCTTTTAATTTTCTTATAGCCGACTCTAACTAGTGTGAGATTTAAGCTCTAGAGATGATGGTTGCAAGCTTGTAGCTTTTGTAATATGCAATTGCATACTCTTGGATGGTTTTTCCTTCAAAATTCTTAAGTGGAAAATATGGCTGGCCATAAAAAGTGCAGTCTGGTGCATTAAGCTCCCGCTATGCGCGGAGTCCGGAAAAGAGCCGGGTCACAAGGATCTATTGTATGCAGTCTTACCCTGCATTTCTGCAAGAGACTGTTTCCATGGCTCGAACCCGTGACTTCCTGGTCACATGGCATCAACTTTACCAGTTACGTCAATTTCGCTGGCCATACACTTCCAATTTCACAGTAATGCTAATGCGGAGGCTTATTTCTTGGAACATTTGTTCCTTGTAATTAACTCAGTTGAAACGCTTTGATGGTGGTCTCTTAAATTTTTCTTGTTAATTAGAATAACAAACATTCAAAGGTAAATATTATATAGGGATAATTTCATTTTTGATCCCTCGATTATTGGTAAATTCTAATTTTGGTCCGTGTGTACATATATTACCTTGAATTTAGTAAAATATGTGTTTTTGGTCCTTTACATAGAACATAAGTCACATTTAGATTTTTTATTAGAATTATATTACCATCAAACTGACATAGAGTAACGCCACAAATTAACATACCACATGGGTATTTAATCAATTTAATAGTTAATGATTCGTTAATTTGTGAAGATTTCATATCAGAAGGATATGAAAGTGCACATTTTAATTAATTGAAGATTAAATGTGCTTAACAAGATAAATAAGGACCAAATCAAAAAATAATAATTCAAGGGCGAGAAGCGAGTACTTCTGGTTGCTTCGCTTGCTTCTTATTATGGCGGCTATATATCTACACCAGGGACGAAAAGCGTAAATTTCCCTAATATATATAGATGTATTAGAAATTTCTCAACTTTCTTTGAGATAATTCTTTTTAATGAAAGAAAACTTACCTGGGTATTTAATAACTACAGTATAATTTTATGTATACTAGACTTGATCACAACACATTTATTTGCTTCTTTGAATCATATAAAATCCAGATTTAGGGATGCGCGAATCTAGCGTAAGATTAAAGAGATCGAGATTGTAATTTCCAAAGAGCCCTTTTCTTGTTTAAAACAGTGCTCTGAATATTTGATTAATTTTAGTAGAATCATGTCGTGTTTTAATGTCATTCCATTTTCATAAAATTTTGTAAATTTAAAGAATTTAAACTCATTAAATTATTTGAATAATAAATTATGGTATGATATTCTTATTGTTAAACTAACTTCTCAATTACTATTACTTTAATACCGCCTCCCGTCCACATTAATTGATCGTTTTACCTTTGGCTTGGCACACTCATTAAGGAAATACGAACTCCTACAGGAAAAAAGATGTATTCATTAAATTAACTTTAATTAATTGTTACATTTACACATTGGAATATGTAAATAAGGGCAAATGTTGGAACAAAAAATTAATTCCTTCTTGATTATGTAAATGAACACTTATTTTGGACAAAAATAAAAAAGTAAAATGATCACTTATTATGGATCGGAGGGAGTATTATTCTTCTATTATTATTTAAAAAACTAATAACATCAAACCAACACCATTAATGAATATGATGAGATTGATGAAATCTCTCTACTCGGGATGGAGGGTGAGTAAAAGTTACGGGTCCGATCGAATCTATTAGCTTTAGTCAAAACCACATATTTGTCTGAAGAAATTGATTAAATATATAAAAATGATTAATTTAAAATTCGAAGGGATAAACTTCAAATCGTAGCGGCTTCTGTTTCTAGTCCTCCTAATTCGAGTTCTAAGTCTTACAAATTCGAGAAATATCTAGTGGGAGTGCTTTCTTTTTACACAATGCTAATTTAGAAATTGATTGAATATAAAAATTCCGAATACTAATTAGTTAAATAAAAAATTAAAGTAGTATTTCTTAAGGGTCAAATTGGAAATAGTGAAATTTCAGAGTTTTAGACTTTAGTGTTGACAGCTCAACGTATGGGAACATCGACGACGCTCATTCTATGCGCGTGTGCAGCATGCAAGTACGTACGGCTACGCGCGCTCATGTGCGAGTCCGGCAAATTAATTTAGCTTTTTGTTTAAACGTTGTGTTGGTTAAAGGACAACCTCAAGTTAGGGCAAACGTACGATACGCGGTAAGTGTGTCACGAATAAAGCAACTCACGTACATTCTTCCCTATCAATAATTCCAATTTTTAACCAAAGTATTACTACTATAATTTTAAAAATAAATAAATAAATAGAAAAAAAGTACTACTATTATTTAACGACTACTAAGGATTTTGATGGGATGAATAAAATCTTTTCAATTGTAACGAAATGTGTCGGATTCAAGTCTGAGAATAAAAAAATCTTGATAGGGAACGCCCACGACGAATTCAAATTCGTTAGGATCTTAATATAAATATCTAACATCGGGTGAAAAATTAAATAATAGAGTATAATTTATTTGGGTTATAATATGTCAGTTATTTTATCTCATACTCCGCATAAGAAACTAAAATAGATTCATGTTATCGAGAGAAAAAGTCTATACTTCTTTGTTGGAAAGCTATATGCAGTGAAGCCAGAATTTTCATTAAGGATTAAAGAGAGTCAAAATATAAAGAAACAAGCACACCAAGAAGTTAAAGGGTGTCATTATATAGTATATATATATATTTTTTTAAAAAATTATCGAATTATACAGTGTAATTTTTCGATGAATGGGTGTTTGGTGCATGTGGCTCCGCTACTTGCTATATGTGGTTAAGTGGAACAATGTAAATAATTTATATGGTCCACGCTTACTATATATGACTACTTGTAATTAGGTTTTAAATATAACCTAATAGTATAAGACTTTGGAAGAATTAAATATAAGTATTATCCGGAGCTAGTTAGTCGTGTGTTTTTCATGATATTATTATGCGATCTTGAGGTTTGTAATACTAACGATCTTTTTCAGTTTTCCACTCGATATTCTGGATACGCATTGGACCTTAATTATTTTGGGTAAGACCCATTAAAAGAGGAAGTGATTCCTATCAGAATTGTTTTTATTCACACAGCTCAAACCCAATGTTTCTTATTTTTATTGATTAGGGATTGGCACGAAAACCTGATACTAATAAGTTCTTTTTTCTTATTTTCTATCTTTTTTTAAAAGAAAATTGATGATTTCAACATTTGATATTGTTTTGATTCTGAAAGACCTAATGGTATTCAAATTAAGTACCTAAACAAGAAAGAATATATCTAAATTATCTTCCATATTTGTTTTGAAAAAATTAGGAATTTAATTATAAATTCCGGACCAAAAGAATATGACTTTAAGTATGTGACTACAATCTCGCGCTAATGTAATTGAGTATTCAAAGCAGAGAACAATTTATAGGGGTATATATAGGATTGCATTGTCGGAAAATTATAGTATTATATTAATAACGTAAAATGATGATTCCATTTTTGCTAATATATAAGTTACTGAATTCCCTTGGCAGAACAAATTTCTTTTTGAATTCTTTTACTTGAATATTCCTGGTTCCGCTACGGAAAAAAACCTGCTGACTAGTAAAGTTGCCCAGATCATACGTTCTCGTCCTAAGTTAATTATGTGATGCTTTATTGACTCTTCAATTGTATTAAATCACATGAATATAATGTTGGGTTTTGTGATCAATTGGAGTGAATGGAAAATGGAAGAGACATCTTTTAAATCACATCGCTCCGTCTATCTTTTCATTGTCTATAAATTTAGAGACTTGTCCTCATTTTTCAAATATTGAAAATTCTAAAATTTCTCCCACTTTCTTTGCATTGCTTTTCCAAAACAAAACATAAGTGTCATAGGTGATTTGTTCTGACTTATTGCGTCAGCTGGAACACTAGGGTTTGAAGTACCGCTACACCAATATAGGTAATCCGTTCTATTTTGAGAGGAAATAATCCTAAATCTCGGATATTAGGAGGGGATTAAGTTCATTAGGGACATACTGTGATTTAATGGGCTCGGATTTTGACGTTCTTACCTCTGCATTTTTTTTTTCTATTTCTATTTTACTTCGCCGAATTTTCTATTTTAACACAGATTATTAACATATATTGCAAGACTACTGACTTGATTTTGATGGATCAACAAAACCAGGTCTGCTTACTATTTTAGATTGAAAATGCCACTAAATATAAATAAGGTCCTCAATCTTCACTTTTGTACATATCTGGAACAATTTGAGTGAGGTTTTAACTTGGATGATTGATTTTTTTCACTTTCATATATCAAATTTGGAAAGAGAGATCGAAACTCTTGCTCATGCAATGGGCGGATCTACCATAGAATTAACGAATTATTCGACAAAACCTAATAGATTTGGCACAAAATTTATATTTGTGTTTAGATATTCACGCAATATATATAAATAATATATTTTGAACTTAGTAAGTCGTCTTATTCTAAAATTCAAAACTCATATACCTATTTTACGCATCTCTAGGTAGTTCAGAGCTAATAATTGCATTTTTTTTAGAAACTTAAATATGACACTTTCCTTACCTACCTCGACTAATAGTAGTTTAAAAGTAAGCTGGCATTATCACTTTAAAGGGAAATTTTAATGTGTATTTAATAAATTTCCTCGGTCCATATCAGCTTATAGAGATGATGTTTTGCACCACTGGTTGAGTAAGAAGTATTCCTAATAAACAACCTTTGATATTCTAATAGAGAATCTTAAAGAAATGCTAAGCCACTAAATTTTAAGGAGAGAGGAATATAAAAGATTCCTTCTTTAAAAAAAGAATCATTTCATATTCAAGTTTTAGTTTGGGGGGGTTATACAAGATATTCATGCTGAAGAAAGATAACAAATATCCATTGAGTTTGAGCTTTAAAAATAGAAAAAAGCAATACTCTTTTAAGAGAAATTTTACATAGTCAGAATCTGAATTAGTTAGCCCAATATAGCTACCACACCTACTATATATGGTAGGCAGTTT
Organism: Nicotiana otophora; assembly: GCA_000715115.1. Classification (NCBI taxonomy): domain Eukaryota; kingdom Viridiplantae; phylum Streptophyta; class Magnoliopsida; order Solanales; family Solanaceae; genus Nicotiana; species Nicotiana otophora. The sequence continues at coordinate 78,160 of AWOL01S0045375.1, forward strand.
TTGGATATTTTCAGTTTTTCGTTGCACATCCAATCATTAGTTGGGTTCTCAATTAACCACTGTCAATTTCATAGGAAAGAAATACATGTATTGCTTTGTGAATCGATCGAGCAAAACAAAAGGTAAGTACGAGCGATTGCAAATTCATAATGTAGACGTTGAAAAAAGTGAATTCTGATATGTATATTTAACTCTAGGTACATTTTGGATGGACAATAATATAGTGTCCATCTTCTGAACAAATGCAAAGCCCTTCTAAGGCACAATCATCTTATTTTACAGCTTGTTTTCTAAATATTACCTCGTTGGTAGATCGATAAATTTCAATAAATGGCTCAACAAACAGAGAGCCATTTATTAAGAGTCCATCACACATACATCGGATTGTTACAAATATTGCTATTAGGTAAATTCTTAGAGTCCTAATATGCTAACTTTCGACACGGAGAATAAATTTATATATAAAAATAATTCGCTAAACTTATATTAAAGAAACATGAACCCACAACTTTAAAAAATAATAATTTAATGCGAAAAACCTTAAAAGTTTAACTTATAGAGCTAGCTTAAATTTTAGATGATTTACCCCACCACGAGTTGCCGTGAGCTACCGTACTTATTGTTTATCTTTTCTAAGATTAATCGAAAGATATCATGTAATAAAAATAAGAATCCCAAATGACCTTGTAGGTTAAAATATATTCTCAGCAATCAGTATGTAACTACCGATCCTCTAATTATTAAGTGTTAAACTAAATAAAATAAATTTGCTATATGCATCAGATGCAAGTAGAAATTTTCCATACCGATATTGAATTAAAAGGGGCCCACAAGGCCAGCAACAGTGGGTCCAGAGGAAATCATATTTCACACAAAGTAAATAAGAAATGCCTTTGCCCTTTACAACAGCAACTCTTCCATTACAATAATCTGGTGGAAAGCTCATTTGTCGTAAATTAATCTAATAATCAATATTAGATTATTAGGTATAAAAGCATATATATTAAGTTGTGAGTTCGAACCAAGAGGTTGTGAGTTTGAGTCACCCCAAGAGCAAGGTGGGGAGTTCTTGGAGGGAAGGATGCCGAGGGTCATTTGGAAACAGCCTCTCTACCCT
>AWOL01S0045376.1:0-2500 GCA_000715115.1 Nicotiana otophora
ACCCTAGGGTAGAGGTAAGGTCTGCGTACACACTACCCTCCCCAGACCCCACTAGTGGGATTATACTGGGTTGTTGTTGTTGTTGTTGTTGTAAAAGCATATATATTAAGATCCACGAAAACTCCTCCGTTTGTGTGACATAAAATAATAATTAAACACAGAGGGGCGGGTTTAGGGGCGGAGGGATTCATCGAACCTTTCGCCGGAAAATTACACTGTATATATAAAACAAATCTATTTTTTATTTTATCTATTATGTTTTGAATCTCCTTAGTATAGCCCAAAAGCATAGCTTAGTGGTCAAAAGTGTTCGAAACATTTGTAAGGCCATTGGTTCAATTCCCACTAACTATAATATTTTTTAACTTTTTTCTTTTTTGAACTCTTTAGCGAAAATCTTGTCCCCGCTACCGCCCACGTAAATATGACATGCGAAGGCAAAGGTATGAAAGTAGGACCGACGAGGATATAATTGTGGTAGTGTACATATAGGATTCCTCCATTCTTATCAAAGGTCTAGAGTTTTAGGGCTGGGTACGAAAAACAAATCTTTTGTTACTGAGCTTCTTGTCTTCCATCCTTCTTTGTTGTAGGATCTGCGCAACAAGAACAAGAGCGTTTCCTCTTTCTTTTTCTTTGCCACCATTAGACTGAAAATTAATATTTCGCGCGAAATCCTTATCACTGTAAAAAACTGGCATTCTCCTATAGTTGATCAAGCTATTGAATCTGGTGATGACCAGTGTGATAATACCAAGCAAAAGGAAAAGAAAAGATAAGACTTTGATCATGCAATTGTTGCAGCAATTTCTCATTAGCGAGCGTAAGTATGATGGACAAAATTGGACGAAAAAATGAGCAGCAGTACTAATTTGGAGCTATATGCATTCATCCTTTTCAAAATCAAGTGTAATTTTGCTACATGCAATGTTCAGTCAATATAGATGAGGTCTTACGACTGATCTAAAAATGTTTGATGATAGAATTAATCAAGACTTAGCGCTAGTAGGAGATTATAGATACCTTTTTCCCAAGATATTGGTTTTAAGCTCCTGCGCGTGACTTTTTGTCTTACGACACGGCATAGTAATTGATCGAGTGCGCTTTCCATTCTCCTACTCCCACTCCTGGAAGGAAAGTGCTAAAGGGCGGGCATGCTCGATTTAAAGGAGAGGAAAGCTTGAAAGAACCGGTTACGTTTTTTATTTGAACTTCTCTTATAGATAACTAAAAAATCGACCAGAGTTTTTTTTGTAGCACTTCGCCTCTCTTTTTATTTATTCTTTTATTTTTTCTGAAATTGAGTCAAAAAAATAAAAAATATTCGAGTTAGTTATAAATTATGAACTAATGAACTAGCCTTATTAATTAGAATTCAAATTCTTAATTTAATTATAATTTTTACAAGATATCTTTATTTATATAATAACATAATAACATATACAAATAGTAAACCGCTTTCTTAAGGGCCTCCAACGCCTATAAATAGAAGCTTCTTTCAGTCTCTGTTTGGGAGGAACTTAGAAGTCGGCAAAAAAACGCTTTGAGTGTAGTCATGGATTCTTTTATAAGACTTCAAGAAAATTCGCAAGAAATCTCTCAAGTCGAAGAGGAAAAGCTCCAATCGGAGCAAAGGTTGGGTCTGTTCTGGGAGCTTCTGCCTCCTCTCGACCTTGAGGCTGTAGCAAAGATGATGCAAGAGATCCGGATCCACATTCGCGGTCTGGAAGAGAGGAAGGAGACCCTCCTCCTCGAACGAAGGGAACTAACTGGGCGGGTCGCCCGCATAGCTTCGGATTCCCAGAGAGAATAGAATAGAAGAGCCCGTCGACTTTTTTTAGTTTTAGAAGGTTTAAATAAGCGTCTGTAGACGCAAAATAATGTATTTTAATTTAGGGTGTTCTTTGTCTTTTTTAGTGGAGATCTACTCCAATGCCTACTAAAGATAGACTTCTATCTATGCTAACAATCTTTGTTTGGTTTTATTTATTATGTTTGCATGTATGGCAAAAACCCTAGTTTAAAATATTTACTACTTATGCTAATATAATAATTAAGACTTTTTCGTATAAATGTGCTGAAAATGTTATTCTTTTCTTCTTTTTTTTTCTTTCTATAGTGGAGATAGTTGCACGTAATGACAGACATATTATTAAAGGACTCTACCTTTGCTTTCTTATCCTTGCTAACTAGAAATAAACCTTCACGAGTTGAGTAAAAGCACCTAGCCTATCTTACTCTCCCTATGCAAAATAGCAGTTCGTCCAGCCGTCTTCTAGCTTCGACCAACCAAGAGGATTCCTTATATAAAGGAAGAAAGTTTCAGGAGTGATCCTGCACACTCCAACCATTCAGGTCTATGGCCATCGAGAGCTTTTTCCCACGTTGACTTGCTTTGTCTTGCTTACCGGCTCGGAATTTTTCTCCAAAAAAAGGGACTGACTCTAAGGATGCATATATTTAAGTAAGCAAACCAACAGGAGGAAAGATCACAGCTGGT
>AWOL01S0045376.1:7500-27249 GCA_000715115.1 Nicotiana otophora
TTATATGGGAGTTCACGTGAATCGAGTAACTTTTATATATATTCTATATATGTATTAAGAATTCACTAAATATTCATAAATATTTGTTTGTGAACCTCGATATATTTACTTAAAATCGTTATAGAAACCCAAACATTTTTAAATAGTGAATACTCTAGGACATCTACTCTTTCGCTCTTTGTGCAATAGTGCAATGTCCTACCTTTTTCAGTACCGATGAATGATGACCTAACTTCATTTCTGCCTCAGCAAACTCTGAGTAATAAAACTACAGACGATATAGTACTGCATGCAGTTTATATCAACCCCACCACCACGTGAAGCTGTCCCAAAAACCCAACACTTTTTTCAACAAAATCTATGGTAAGTTTCAGGTGATAGTTTAATACTAAGGAGAATAATCCAAGACTCCGTATACCTCCGCCGTTTCAATTTATGTGAACTTATTTGACTAGACACAAAGAGTTTAAAATAGAGAACACTTTTAAATTTGTAATGTAAAATGAGGCACATATATTTTGTGTTGCTATAAATCATTGCATAAAGGTAAATTGTTTCCAAATATAAAAAGATGTAATTCTTTTTGGCATAGACTAAAAAAAAAAAATTCAAATGAGTATATTATATTATTATTGCATGGAAAGCTAGATATACTCTCTTGTTTAATTCTTTCGTGGATTAACAACATAACAGGTTGGGTTCTACGCTTCTACTTCAATATATTGTGTATATAAAATCCAACCATGTATTGTACAACCATGTAAGGTTTAGAATCGTATTCCTTTGATATTATTCAATTATGTTTTCTACCTATTGTTACTAAGTTAATTTTTTTTAAAGAAAGTTAAAATTGACAAAATTAAAAGAGCCATAAACAGATATTAAAACGTTAAATATAAGAGTTCAATCTTTAAAAATATTAGCATAAAACTTATTGTACATTATTCAGAATAGATTTTAGTGAATTTTCACCTAGTCAATGTTTTATGTCAAAAATATCGAAATCGTTAAACAGATACAAGAAAATAGAGACAGTGAGAGTAAAATTATCCATTTAACCGGTTTTTACTTCCATAACATAGTAGTATATTGTTATAAATCAAGGTAATTTGTACTTATTATATTTCGAGGTCAAAACTCGAGAAATTACACTTCTAAGAAGTAAAGATTTCAATTTTTACGGTATTTACATTAAAATCTAAAACTAATATATAACAAACTATTAAGAAAAAAAATTAAATGAAAATGGCTATTTTCACACAGAGCATAGGTCACAGTTAAGACTTGAGCATTACTTATTGAAAACAAACAAGGTTTCAAACGGGTCGGGGCTCCACTTCCTGGGTCGGGTCGGGCCGTCCATAATTTTGCAGGATTTTTAGAAGCTGAGCCCCTTTTCTCCTCCCTCTAGCACTACAATCACCTTGCAAAGCCAACATCACCGCACGGGCCACCTCCTCCGGCGGAGCATTCACCGGCGCACCGTCACACGCGCCGCCGTATATCACCGCCAACACACCAATAGCGTATTCCTTCCCTCGACTCCCTTCCAATCTCCCCATAACTTCCACCATCATCGGCACCGCCAGCGCGTGCGTCCTTACTTCCTCCGCCCCTTCCGCCACCATACACAGCAGTTCCAACGCCGCTAACGATCGCTCTGCCGCCGCAACTTCCAAGTCCGACAAAACTTCCACCACTACCCCTACAGCTCCTGCCTCGACCGCCACGTGTCGGTTATTCTCCGACAAACAAAGTGCTAATAATACTTTGCTTGCTGATTTTGATATTTTTCTGTCCTTTAAACACCCCACTACCCCTTTCATCACTGTCTCCGGGCAGGTCACCGAATTTCCGCCGCCGTCAACGGGCGCCGCCACTGGGCTTGGAACAAGTGAATGCTCCAGCATGTGCATTGCCTTAACCTTGTTTAAAAATTAAATGAAAAATGAACAATAAGAACAAAGTAAAGGAGCGGTAAAGAAATTTAAAAATGGTATTTTAAAAAAAATAACATGCCTTTTTATAAGCATATATTCAAGCAAAAAATTCAAAAAAAAAAAATCAATTACTAGCACAATTTGAACGTATATATTGTATTATTATTTTGACTAACAAATTCTAAACAATAGCACAATTATGTATTTTCATAGAAATTAATAATATATATATATATTAAGAGACAAATTCAGAATTTAAATTTAAAGGGTTTAACTTTCGAACTGTTATTAGCAAGAATATATTTTTTTAAATTATAGATTTAAAGTTCAATATTTTTTTAAAAATTTGCTCATTTTTATGTATATAAAATTCGTGTCGAGAATGCTAGTAGAGTTGAACTAGTTGATTGTATGCTCCTCATTAAACATGCATATTTAAAGGCTTATAAAACAAAAATTTCGGAAAAAATCCAACTATTATCACAATTTAAATACCTATTCTATTTTCATTTTGACTAACAAATTGTTAAAAATAAAAGGATCATAAATACAACCTTGTCCAAGTCGGAACAAGTAGTCAACTGTAATTCCGCCACGTGGAATAACTCCTCCAAATTCGTGCACAAAACCGGAGGTTTAACTTTCGTTATCTGCATGTCTTCTCTTGGTGGACGTTCTTGTGTGTAATTAGTGTGTAATGGAAACCTCCATTGAGTGAAACTCTGTGAAGTATTAGAAGATGATGAAGACTCCGATGAACTCGCCGGAGGCGGCGGTAATGGTAACGGAGTTGGCTCCGGTAGGTCGTCGGAAAGTGAAATGGGGAGGGTGGGTGGTGCGGTGGTAGTAGGGCTGAGAACGGTTTGAGTACAGCGGCGGAAGAAACCGCAAGAAAAGAGGTGATTTGGTGAGGTTTTGAGCTTAGTAGGGTTATGGGTTTTCATGTTGAAGAAAATAAAGAGTGTGAATTTGGTCGTCCAATAATTGTGCATGTGTGAATGAGGTAGTTCACTCAATATAAATGCATATATTGATTCAAAATTTATACTACTAGCTAGTACTATACTATAGTACGTATATTAGTTGGTGTTACATGAAATACAATGACGCAATATAGTATATCTTCTTGTTGATCAAATTTCGAACTTAGTAGTAGTTTCATTTTTATGCGGAGGCGGACCTTGGGGTTATAGTGAGGGGTTATCGGATCCCGTAAGTAATCGGTGAAAATCTTATATATGTATATGTATATATCTTGAAAATTGTTAATTTAAAATACTTGACACCTTGAACACTAAAAGTCTTTAGGGAATACTGGTTGAGTATAGAATAATGTGCCCCCTTTGCGTAAAGATCCTGGATCCATATATGATTTTACGTGAACCTGTTTGACTGGATATAAGTTTAAGCAAGAAAGTGTTTTAAAACTAGTGACTTAGATATGTCTTAGTCCAGTATAAAATGAAACAAAATGCCTATATAGAGATGTGTTATATTTTTAGGAACCGACTATAAAGGAAATAATGTCACATAAAATAGAACCGGTGAATTATAGACGAGTTCAAGTATGGTGGACAGAGAATATTGTATAGATCTTTTATACTAAGCTCCCGTTTGGCCATAGATTTTGGTTTTATTTTTCAAATATTTTTTTAAAAACATTGTTTGTTTATGAAATATGATCATGTTTTGGGGGAAAAATTTCAAAAATTTCCAAATTCTCAAAAACTGATTTAGAGCAGTTTTTGGGTGAAATTTTTTCTTCCACGCACAAAACTTCAAGTTTTCTTCAAAGAAAATGCATGGTCAAACACAAATTTAACACAACTTCAAAAAATTCGTTTTTCAAGGTTGTATCAAATCTATATTCAAACGCTAGCCAAGTATTAGGTTAAGTTGACCTATAAGAAATTAGTAATTTTTCACTTAATTTTCATAGGGAACTTGATATATGATAATGTAATTAATTGAACTAATACTGTAAATATAAAAAGAAAGTTTAAAGATATATTCAGTGATGTAGTAAAATTCAGAAGTAGCAGTGAGGTAGCTGTGTTTTTTAGCCTGCAAAAATGATGGGGACTACTCCATTTTTGACTGATCGAAAAGAAATATAGAAAGCCAGTATTCTCGCGGTGGTTCTATTGGCTGTAGGCACGTGTATGTGAACCCCATGCACGTGAACTCGGCAGAGGAACCTGTTTATTAAGTTACTCATTGAATTACATATTTATACTAGGTTTCAACTTTTAAGGAAATTTGTTTCAAAGGAATATGAAATTTTTGTAAGACGCAACCTTTTTTATTAGTTTAATTTCTATACATTGATACCTAGAGATGGAGCGTCGATTTAAATTTTATGGGTCCTAAATTTTAAGATAATGACATCACGTGTTAATAATAATAATATATCCAGTATTAACCTACATTGTAGGGTATGAGAAGGGTAGTGTGTACGCATACCTTACCCCTACCTTTGTGAAGGTAGAAAGACTGTTTCCAATAGACTCTCGACTCAGAAAAATATAAACATTACATTAATTAAGAGATCATGTGTTACTAACTGAATTTTAAATTTAATTTTTATATAATAAATTTGAAATACAAATATAGAATTTTGACTAAAACCTACTGGATTTGAATTACACTAACCAGGGCGGCTCTAAGATAAGGTAGGTGAAGACCTTACCTTAGGTCCCCCAAAATAGAAAATACTATCTTAGTATTATATGAAAAATGCAATTTTTATTAAGAAAAAATTCAAATTTTTATATTTTTAAAAATTTGACTACGGTTATATGATTGAGCTAGTAAATAAATAATATATTTACCTTCTCTCTCATTAAATAGTGCACTCTGTTTTCTTTAATGTTTTGATTATTTTAGCCTTTAATTTCAATTCATATTCTCTGAATTCGTTATTTTTTTTTGTCATATTTGATTGATCCATACATCAAAATGCAAGTTCTTATGTGTCTTTTAGCTAAAGATTTCTCGAGGGCAATGGCACACAATTCGAACTCGAAAGATAATGAGTACACCCTTCTATTCGTTTTCACGTAAATATTATACTTACGTATATGAGAGTTCAGAAGTGATGTAAGTCTAATCTACACATCACTCATTGTGCTCTTCTTACTAGATGTAAGTCATGCGGGTTTATTTTATGTCTCATTATCATATGCAGTTCCATAAAAATTTAATGCCTTTTAATATATTTTGGCTTTAGGCCACAAAATTCATTAAATCACCCCTGCATTGAATATGTCTGTTCATGCTAATATGAGTAAAAAAATATATTTGGACGCAGGGGCGGAGCCAGCATGCTTCCTACGGATTCGGCCAAACCCAGTAGCTTTGGTTAAAATCCTATATTTATCTTTAAAAATCCATTGAATATGTACAAAGTATTCATTTAGAACCAAGTAACTTAAAAAGATTTTTTCCGAACCCATAAACTTCAAATCCTGACTCCGCCTCTGTTTGGACGATCAAATTACTTATAATCTCTTACTAATATATATTTATTGGTAATTTGGTAAAAATAATTAGTAATTTACTATTGTAAAATTAAATTTACTGATAATTAATATAAATAAATCTTTTCACGTGTGGATAACTTAACTTTTTTTTTCTTTACACCAGTCCACTCCAAGAATCAATGTCTTTTTATCTCTTTCTTCCACATGACTCGAACTCTTCCAAAAACGTTAGAAATCGTTTTTCCAACTTTCCGAAAACAAGTTATTTTACCAAACAAAACAGATAGAAATGTTTCAATATTTCTAAAAACTGAAAGACGTCTTTTAGTTATTTATTTCAAAAACAAGAACACTGTACCCATGGTGTTTGGAGTGACATTTTTGGACCTTTTTCATATATACCAACTTTTGGGGCTACCATTAAAGTTATACCTGCAACGTACAAAGTTTGCAAAGCGTACCCGCTCGAATCTGAAGTAGTTGAATCTCAACTTCAGAAATCAAATTTAAAGTTTTTCTATCTTTTAAATACAACTTCAGGAAATTCGAATTTGAAGTTGTTCAATCTCTTCGATACAACTTCAAAAATCAAATTTAAAGTTCTTTTGTCTTTCAAATGCGACTTTAAAAATTCGAATTTCAAGTAGTTCAATCTATTGATGCAACTTTAGATTTCAGATATTAAGTTTTGAAACATAAATTTGTTCTTCGAATTTAAACAACTTAATATACGATTCAATGCTCAAATCTATTCCAAATGAGTTCAAATTTGAAACATATCTTTCAAATATCATAAAGAACAAATCTCAATCATCAAATTATTAAAACAACAATAACTTTAATAACCCATTTTACAACTAAGAAGAAGAAGAAGCTCTAAACATAAAGGAGAAGAAAACAACAGAAAATAAGAAGAGAAAAGTGTATGTATTTGAAGTTATCCAAAAATTGGGTATCAGTTAAATTTTTTTTTTAAAGTGAGTACAAATTCTTGAAAATTTTTACCATTTATTTTTGGAAAACGTTAAAAAAAAATAAATCATGAAACTCTTTTTCTTTTACGATTTTCATTCCTAATGCCACCAATGTTTTAGAGTTTGCTTTTCAAAATCTCAATAGATTATCCCCAATCATTCATTTTAAAAGTTTTCATAATTTGTCTAGCTCTCATAAAATGATTCTTGTGCCATTTGTAGAATAAGATTGTAAGTAGGGGTAGATTGTAATCAATTTTTTTTTTTAATACGAACCAGTGGCGTAGACTTATAGAGCGAACGATATAAAGTTTTTCAGAATAGTTAAACACTTTGAACCCATGAAAATAATCAAAAATGTAAATCTCACTTGTAAAAAAAGCAAGATTAGACACTTATTAGCATCTCTTGTTTATATACCAAAATAATGCAAGTAATCTTAACAGTAAAAAATAAAGTGATAATATAAACCTTGGTTAAGTAAAAATTACATATAAAAGACACTTATTTTATTTTTATTGATTTGATATAAATATTAGGTACAGATAAATGCAGCGGCGGATGCACATGGACACTTATGGGTGCTTAAGCACCCATTAACTTTTACCATATTTAGTAAATTATATAGGCAATCGTACAAATATTTAGATAAATATTGAGTTAGCATCCATAAGTAAATTTATTTTTCCTCTTCTTTTGGAGTCTTTATCGGCGAACACCCATAACTTTAAAATTCTGGATCCGCCGCCGGATAAATGGGCGTGCTAAACTTGAGGATTTGAAATATTGAGTTAGCACCGAAGTGCGGGCACCAACTTGGTGTTGTTTTCTTAAAAATATGAAATTACAACTAGTTATTTCAAAACAAACCCAAAGCACTCCTAAACCATAATCCAATCCAAACACTAAAGAACGGCGACCAAATATACCCATGTACTTTCGAAAATGGTTTAATATTACCACTCGTTATACTATTGGGTTATTTATACTCTTGCAATCATACTTTGGGTTCAAATATACCTCTCATTTAAACGGAGGGACACGTGTCATCGTCCTGTTGGCCAATTTTAAATATCTACTAATTAATTACAAAGACTCATTACCCATACCCGAAAATCAATTTTCTAAAGCAATTTATTTTTTGTAAAAACTGAAAAAAACTGAATCTTTTTTTACTAAAAACTGAAAAAAAAAACGAAAATATGTTTTTTCAGTTTTTACAAACAAACTGCTTTAAAAAAATTGAAAAATATTTTCTAAAGCAATATTTTTGTAAAAACTGAAAAGCAATTTTCTAAAGCAATATTTTTGTAAAACTGGAAAAAACTGAATGTTTTTATTAAAAACTGAAAAAATCGAAAATATTTTTTTCCAGTTTTTAGAAAAATATTGCTTTAAAAAAACTGAAAAATAATTTCTAAAGCAATTATTTTTGTAAAAACTAAAAAATAAAAAACTGAAAAGCAATTTTCTAAAGCAATATTTTTGTAAAACTGGAAAAAACTGAATGTTTTTATTAAAAACTGAAAAAATCGAAAATATTTTTTTCCAGTTTTTAGAAAAATATTGCTTTAAAAAAACTGAAAAATAATTTCTAAAGCAATTATTTTTGTAAAAACTAAAAAATAAAAAACTGAAAAGCAATTTTCTAAAGCAATGTTTTGTAAAAACTGAAAAAACAAATATTTTTTTTTCAGTTTTTAGGTAAAAAAAAATCAGTTTTTTTTTATTTTTTAATTGCTTTAGAAAATTACTTTTCAGTTTTTTTTTTCAGTTTTTACAAAAAAATTGTTTTAGAAAATATTTTTCAGTTTTTTTAAAAGCAGTTTTTTTTGTTGTAAAAACTGACAAAAAAAATATTTTCGTTTTTTTTTTCAGTTTTTAGTAAAAACAATTTCAGTTTTTTCCACTTTTTACAAAAAAAAAAAGTTGCTTTAAAAAATTATTTTTCGGGTATGGGTAATGGGTGTTTTTAATTAATTAGAATATATTTAGAAAATATTAACAGGACGATAACACGTGTCCTTCTGTTTAAATGAGGGATATATTTGAATCCAAAGTATGACTGTAGATGTATAGATAACCCAATAGTATAACGAGGGGTATTCTTAGATTATTTTCAAAAGTATAAGGGTATTTTTGGACCTTCGTCGACTAAAGAAAAATAAACTGAAAAGTCCACGTTTCATCCCTTTCTTTGCTCTCAAATTTGGTAATTTCAGTCTAATTTTTTGAATATTTTTTTGAGTATGAAAAGTTATTCGAATGCGAACATAACTCGTGGATGATGCCCGTTTAGATTGATATTTGAGATAGATATATTTGGAAATCAGATAGTTGCCTTTCCTTCTCAATAATAATACTATATATATATATATATTTGGAAAAATAGAAAGGATTCCAGTGAAGACATATTTTCGTCTTGTAAAATAATTAATTATTAAGAAATCAGTGTAAGTGTTTCAATTGTCTTATTCATAATTCATATAGGTCTTGGTCGATCTCTAAGTTCCAATCCTACATTTTTCACTCAAAAAAGAAATACGTTCAATCTTAAACAAATTTTAGTTAATTTATTTCTTTTTACTAAAATTTAATGGATACATGCATAACTATAAGACTTAACAAATAGACACATATCTTTGCAAATTTCTACTATCCATGCACCTCATAAAGATGTGGAAATGTGTTACCATATATCTAATATTAAAGCTATATTTACTATTAAAAAAAACAAATAACTATTAACATGCATGCACAGATTTTATATACTTTGCTAAAATAAACTAGAACATTGAACCCATTACGAATTATCAATACATGCTACCAATCATAATGATTAGCTCACAATACCAAAAAAAAAAAAAAAAAAAAAAAATTAAAATGAAGATGGGTGAAAAAAAAAAAGAAAAAAGAAAAAGAGAGAGAGAAGATAATTCGAAAATTTACGTATGTCAAAATTCTATAGTACTTGCTAAAATACAAATTACATCTGTCTTCCAATTTAATCATATGATTACTTTTAGCATGTTATAAAGTATTCTATACCCTAACATTATTCGATATGAATTTAAAATTTGTAACGAACTCAAATTTATTTACTATGAAAAATTTAAAACTCGTCGTGGTATATTATTTCAATATTTTTCCTGTTTCTACTGCTAATATATTACATAAAAAGAGAAAAGGTCTAAATTTAGTATATTATTCGAAATTGTTCAATTTTGTCCTTCGTTACTAGTCTATTCATATTTTTTATTGTTAGCAACTCGTCTCATATTTGTTCTTATTCTTGAGGAAACTCAAGGATGAAATGACGTTCAAATCCTCAAGAAAAAATATTTAATTTTACCCCTCAACTTTTAAATATAATTCAAAATTATTCGCATATTAGGCAGTGACGAAGTCAAGAAATTCAATAAGGGTGTTCAAACTTTTCCCAGTCGGCTATACAAGTGTGTTCAAAGTGTATTTTTAACCGATAACAAGTAATATTTTACCTTATACGCAATATAATTTTTCGGCAAAAGACAGTCAGTTACCACCGTTGGTGCAACGTAACTTCGCCCATGATATTAGGGATTAAGAGTAAAAATAAGATTGTTTTCTATCAGTGGGGTAATATTAGACCAATAATTTAATGTTTAGAAAATAGAGATCACTAAACATTGTACTAATGTACTTTTGAGTTAGTGGGACATTTTGCTTTTGTTATCCTTTGTGTTCTTTATTGGTAAATGAATTGAATTTTAATAGTCCAATAATAAATTTGAATTAGCCTCAGCATCTTTGTCATGTGCTGAGCTCTCATGTACTATTTGTTTCTCCCCTTCTCTCTCTCTTTATACTTTCTCAAAACACTTTCACTCAACTATGCATTTGATTTATAGTCCCAATAAAAGTTCCTCTGTACCCCAAAAAAGAGAAACAATTGGCTTAGTAAATTGTTAAAAAAGAGGTTTTTACATAGCCAAATGAAGTGAGAATTTTATTGTTTCCTATTCACTTGAGTAAAAAATATCAAATACCCAATTCATATTGAACAGAAATGCAATGACCCTTTTCATTTGAGCTCAAGATTTGGTCATCTGAAGTTGAAATCTGGTACTCCTGCTACTTTTGGCTAATGGGTATTGGTTTTCCTGACTTCTGTTTATGATTTAGTTGAAATTTTTTTGATTTTTCTTTAACATAGAGTGTCATTGGTTGTGTTTATATCACTACTTGCTTACAAGAATGTTTGGAATGATTAGAAATTGAGCTGTGATTAGTTGAGTAATCATCCACTTGACTCTTGTTGTTAAATGAGTCAAATGTTTGTATTTCTGCTGCAAATCCTCAAAGGTCGGTGAGGATTCCTACAGCCGACCGCGACTTATTTGGGACTGAGATGTAGTTGTTTTTGTTGTTGTTCATATTAATTCAATTTGCTTGCCAGTTGGAGTGAAGGTATTTTAAGCAAATCAATGGCTTCAATTAGAAGAGCATTGTCCCCAGTACCTCGCCCGGGGAATAGAATTAATGGAGAAGCATGTTCTGTTGCGTCTCCATTGTCCAAGTCATCATCGTGTAATCAAAGTTATACACCGGCTGCAGGGTTTCTGTATTCTTATTTTGGTTCATTGGATTATGCATTCTATAAAGTTCGGACATTTGTAGTTGGTATTTTGTCGCGAAGATCATCTAGGCCATTAGAGAGGTCAAAGTTAAAGGGCCAAATTTGGAGGAAAGCACTTCTCCAATTTTTAATGTGCTTTGTTCTTGGAGTTTTTATTGGCCTCACTCCATTTGTTTCTCTGAATTTGTCAGCAAATGTAATGTCGAAACATAAAGCTTTCTCCATTGAGGTGTTCCACCCTTACGAAAATGACAGCTTATTTGCTGATGTGTCTAGAAATATGACATCAACTGTAAACAGTTCGGATTTCCTTGATAATTCTACGTCAAGGACTAATTTAATATACAGTGAATTGAAAGCTGAAACTGCCGTCAATGTGTCTGATAACCAATCGCTGGATCAAGATTTTTCGGCATCCAGCAAACTTTTGATCATTGTGACACCAACAGAAGCACGGTCATTTCAAGCTTACTATCTAAACCATTTGGCCCATGTATTAAAATTAGTCCCGCCTCCTTTGTTGTGGATAGTCGTGGAGATGGACTTTCAGTCGACGGAGACAGCTAATATATTGAGGAGAACTGGAGTTATGTACAGGCATCTCGTATGCAAGAAGAACTCAACCGAAGTAAAAGATAAAAGTGTGAACCTAAGGAATGTGGCACTAAACCACATTGAAACACACCGTCTTGATGGGATTGTTTACTTCGCAGATGATTCCAACATATACTCAATAGATGTCTTTGAACAAATGCGGCAGATCAGGTAGTCTATTTATTCGTTTTACATATAACTTTGTGTGCTAGCTATCTTTCTTTTATTTTTTTTATTGGTGATTAGCCTGCGTATTAGCAATCTTGTGTTTTGAATTGTGATATGTTGAGCTTGTAGCAGACTATGTCGTCACAGAACATTGAGATTGCTCAGTTCTATTAGTGTTTGCAATCTCTTTTCCTTTGATTCTTGTGAAGTTGTTCTTATTTGATTTTAGCAGTTATGGAATTGGAATCCATTTTTAAATGCATAATAAATCCATGAGGCGAGGGCCTATCGGAATCAGCCTCTCTACCTGCACAAGGTAGGGGTAAGGTCTGCATACACACTACCACTCCCTAGACCCCACTTGTGGGATTATATTGGGTATGTTGTTGTTGTTGTTGGTGTTTAAATGCATAATAATGAGGTAAACAATACTTGTCAAAAAATGGTAATGAGGTAACAATATACATCCTCTTGAGATATTAAATATTTGATCTATGTGCCTGGATAGGTTCATTATGGCACATGGTTCTTTTGTTTTTGTTGGGGCAGGGAAGTGACAGGGGAGGGGTAACTGGATTTGGTCATAATCAGGACATGTATATCTAAATTTCTTTCATGGTAGATTTATTGCCGTATATGCATGTTAGCTATGAATTCTCAAGACTTCTTGAAAGATTTTAAACGGAAATGTCGAAGACAGCTTTCAAACTGTAAGTTCTATGACATAGTGAAAGTTGGATATAAGAAGAAAATTCCACTGAAGACTCTATATATGCCAAGTCATTGGTTATGATTAAGAGATTGACTACTTGTAGTTTATCGTCACCAAATAATCAGAAACGATAAACAGTAAGTTGGAAATTATGGCTTCAATTTTTTTTCGATAAAGTGCTTGTCATATTATCCTCACCCGTTTCAGTGAAGTTCTGCACTGAAAGGAGATCCTGAAATAAGGACGACAAAAATGCTATTAAATGTTCCAGATAAGTAGGAAATAAAGATGAATAGAGCAAAACCAAGTTTGACTCATATTCTCTAATTGGTAATAGCTCTTGTGCCCTTTGTATATATACGTATTTTGGTTCAAGCTAAACTCATAAAAGTGTACTAGTGAAATGAAGGTTCAAGAAAGCAATCAGCAGCTTAATATCACATTTGTCCTAAACAGTAAACTCTATACATTAGAGCAGAATAGAAATAAAAGATTCATATAGCCGACCCCAACTAATTTGATGATTGAGGAGTGGTTGATCTGTTGATGATTGCGTACATAGAAGAATGAACAATCAAGGATCAAGGTAGTCTTGAATAGGAAACTGCAATGGAGCGGATTGGATAGAGACGATTCATATAGTCGACCCCTAGTAGTTTAGGATTAAGTCGTAGTTTTTGTATATGATGACTAACGCCATGGCTAATATGTCAGAAAACAGACCTAGTTGGAAATATGAGATTCCCTTATACAGTCCAATCCTGAAACAACTATTCATTTTTTCTGTCATTTTCTTGGGTTCCCAGTCACTCGACAAATCTTTCCACATGTGAGAGTGATCAGAAATGTTTTGTCATGTCTATGGTCTTATAGTATTGTCAAAGGTGAAAAACACAAAGAACTGCTGGGAATTTAACCGAAAATTACAACCGAAGTTCACGCTTCGATGAACATAACTGCAACATGAAAAATAGTAGTGATATTTATACAACTGCAGAAAAAATTACTATATACACAAACAACAATCATATAAGTTGAGGAATTGAAATTATCCAATTATGTGAAATATATAAATAAAAGAACATTTAGTTGCTCACGTACTACTCTGCTCTATAGCTTCCCTGATTTTGTACCTTTTTCTACAATAAAGGTTTCTAGAACAAAAATGAAACTTGGCCGTGAATTCTCTGCCAGTTAAAAGCTGATATATATGAAGACAAGCACTAAAAAGAAAGTATTAGAAATGCACCTAATTGACTCTGAGCCGTCATACAATTATACATTTAGCAAATATACATCCTATGGTGGATTTTCTTTTTATTTTATAAATGTTGCAGTTTGAGAAAAACCATACTATTTACCATTTGCATTGCCCTCCCCCCCCCCAAAAAAAAAAGCACTTCCTGGATCTCGTTGACAAAGCTGATGAAATTTGGTCTACTTATTCTCTGACTTTATCATTCTTTCGATCAGCTTTCTTGATAGAGAATTGTTGTATGCAGCCGGTTCGGGACATGGGTTGTGGCAAGACTAGCTGAAAATAATAGGAAAGTTATCTTGCAGGGTCCAATCTGTAATGGCTCTCAGGTTATAGGTTGGCATACAGATGGAGCGGCAAAAAGATTCCAGAGATTCTACGCCAAGATATCAGGATTTGCATTCAATAGTACAGTACTTTGGGATCCAATGAGGTGGAATCGGCCAACACTAGAGCCCATTAGGCAGCTCGATATAGTTAAAGGTGGCTTCCAAGTGAGTTTTGCCACTATTATTGTAACTCTAATTGGATGTCCAAACAATTTTTTTATTAGTCGAGACATGCGTATACATCACAAATAACATGATTACTTACTAGCACCTTGTAACTGTAAAGATGAACAAGTGAGCGCATTACTGCAATTACAGGCGAGCTCATTTATTGAACAAGTTGTGGAAGATATAAGCCAAATGGAATGCTTTCCGACGCACTGCTCAAGAATCATGGTTTGGCAATTTGACACAGAACTGCTGTATCCGTACCCTCATGAGTGGTGGGTAAAGAATTACTCAGGCACTATTACTGCAAGTGTGTGACAATATCGACATAGACAGACTGCAGTTCTACAGCTTAAACAAGGTGAGCAAATTGTGTTCTTAATTTTCCAGAAGGAGCTTATTACTAGCATTCTTTTATTTTGAGCAGTATGATATGATTTTACAAAGGAACTTCTTAACATTCTTTTATTTTGGAACTTTCAGATTTTGTGATAGAGACAAATCACAAAACAATCCATTTCAATTTCTTTTAAAATTTTATTAGCACTTATCTATGTTGCAGCTTTTGTTTTAAGTGTCTGCATTTGTTGTAGGAAATCCATTGTTTTCACTTTTTTTTTTGCAAACAAATATTTATTGGAATCATAGCGAGGGATTAACACGTTAGGTGCACACCCTGAATACAATCACCATTTCAAAGCTAAAGTGGTATATGTTAACTCATCGTGAGAGAAACTTTTGTTGGACACAATTTCCAAGATAGCGGAAGTAGTACATTACTAAAGCTTACTTTTACCAGTTAATCGAGCAGGAGAAACTCCTTGCATCTGCCTTTTCATTGGAATGCTGTGATTCCATTCCTGCCACATAGTATTCAAAACGCAGACAAAGGTTAATTTGAATAGCCTTGGATTAAATTGCTCCTTGTTACCTGAATCAGCAAGTAAACTTCCTCCTAAATAAGAGTTTCTTCCCCTGTAACCATACATTACTCTAGCAATTGGTACCAGATGAAATGAGAATGAGGAATATGAAAAAAATTAAGTCATCTAAAGATTCTTGTTCTCGAGCACGTAGACAGCAAAAAAACCCATGCCTTAAACTTACAGGTGCTGACTTCTGTTGCACTGGCAGCCTTAGAACAAACAAACAACTTTTTATCCAGTTATGTTTTACTTCTCAATGTGTCATGATTTTGGCTTGTGTAATATACCTTGTTCTTTCCTTCCAATCGCAGGGAGAAATATTTAAGATTACGAGCATCTACTACAAATATATATCCTGACTGTCCGCTGGTCGTTACAGGAATGCTGCCTCCCCACTTTTCTTGTTACAAGGGAACATTTCTGTACAGTTTCTGAGTTCGTCGCACTTTACAGATCTGGCTATTAAGTGGAAAACCACAATAAGCCAGGTTGTAAACTGATTGGTGAGAAGATATCATGGTCATCTACACGGCCAAGTCTTTCGACTAAAGATTTTTCGAAATACAACTAAATGGTTCAATGGAGGATTCAAACCCCATTGAGCAGCTTGCAGATTAGTTGCTAGACTTGTGCATAGATATATCAAGATGCTACTTATTAGCTTTGCAAGATTGACTGTAATGTTTAATGCTTTCTTGATGTAGATTGTGTACTAGAGGTTTCATTTTTATGGCTGTTCTTTTAAAGAGCTAAGGAGAGGTTTTCTTGATTGTAAGATGAAAACCACAACGTACCCAGTGTAATCCCACAAGCGGGGTTTGGGGAGGGTTGTGTGTACGCAGACCATATCCCTACCTTGTGGAGATAGAGACTGTTTCCAATTGTAAGATGAAAACTATGTAACACGAAACAGCCTAGCTAATCAGAAACGAGCCAATTCAATTAATGGTGCTAACACAGTTTCATTCTTGTCAACTTCCAAAATCTGTACTCTTTGTAGTGTATGTATGTCTTTTGCTTGTGAAAAGTTCAGGTATATAGATCTTGTTCTGTTGAAAAAGAACCAAAACATTTAGCTAATGAAGGTTAAATTGTCACTGTTTTGTTATTGCATTCTAAAACTTACTACGACAACAATAAACCCATTAGTTTCTTACAAGTGGGGTCTGGGGAAGGTAAGATATACGCAACCTTACTCCTACCCCTACAAGGGCAGAGACTGTTTTCGATAGACCCTCGGCTAAACTAAAACTTACAATAACAACAACAAAAAACCCAGTGTAATCGTACTAGTGGGGTATGGAGTCTGGAGAGGGTAGTGTGTATACAGACCTTATCCTACTCTGAGCAGAGTTGTCTCAAATAGTTGCATTCTAAAACTTGTTAAAGATAAATCATATAAGTAATACATTTACTCTAAAGTATAAAATATTGTGATGTAAGAGCGAAATGTGAGCAGCCTAAATCGTGAAAATGAAAATGGTGGGGGCGATACACGCGTTGAGACACATAGACGAATTTTCAAGTATTATCCAGTCCAGTGAGGGATACACATTGGCTAAAGTGATGTCATCCGATAACGTTTTACTCGATAATTTTATTAAGTGATATATATACGTAAAATTAACATACAATAAATTGACACTGCTCGAGAAATAATATAAACCAAGAATTGGTTTGATATGAAAGCAAAGTTTGATTAAAACCCCACCTAGATACATCTAACACTAATTAAACTAAGTGAAAGTAAATCAATAACCTGTCGATATGTCCGAGTGGTTAAGGAGACAGACTCGAAATCTGTTGGGCTTTGCCTGCGCAGGTTCAAATCCTGCTGTCGACGCTTTCTCTTCTTTTTTGTTTTTTAATTGTTTTTTATAAAGTTTTTTAGTAACAGTTGGGCGTGGTTGACGAGGTTAAAAGCAGTTAAAACCAACCTACCAAAATCACCACTTTTCCCATTTCACTTTCTTTTGTCTCACTGTTAAATCTATTTTTAGCAATTTTACTCACAAAGAATTTACAGTAACAAATCCTGATGTCAATGAACCACTGAAAAAACCCAGCAAAGATAAGGGACATTATCAGATCTAAGGGACTTAGATATGGCTACAGAGAGTAAATCTAGTGTTGTAAAAGTGAAACCCAGTAGTAGTAATCAAGTTGGGTCATCTTCAAAACCCAAATTTGATTCATCTATTATCAAGAAGAAAGTTATTCAGATCTCATCTAAGCAATCTGCTGATTCAAAGGGTAAATCTGCCATTTCTGTTAAAACTGAGGTACCCATCTGCAAAAAGATCCTTCCTTTTTTTTATTTTTAATCAATCAATTAATATGAATGTTCTATGTGAATTTTTGTTATATTTGAGATGCATTTAGTTCTAATATTGAAATAACATCTGCAAAAGATCATTTTTTTATGCTACAAATATTGATATTCTTGAAAATTTGAGGTACCCATCTGCAAAAAGATCCTTGTTTTTCTTAAATCAATGAATTAATATGAATGTTCTATGTAAATTTTTGTTATATTTGAGATGAATTTAGTTTTAATATTGAAATAACATCTGCAAAAGATCATTTTTTTATGCTACAAATATTGATATTCTTGAAAATTTGAGGTACCCATCTGCAAAAAGATCCTTGTTTTTCTTAAATCAATGAATTAATATGAATGTTCTATGTAAATTTTTGTTATATTTGAGATGCATTTAGTTCTAATATTGAAATAATATCTGCAAAAGATCATCTCATTATGCCTCAAATATTGATATTCTTGAAAATTGAGGCACCCATCTGCAAAAAGATCCCTGTTTTTTTTTTTTTTTAAATCAATTAATTAATATGATTGTTCTATGTGATTTTTTGTTATATTTGAGATGCATTTAGTTCTAATATTGAGGTAACATCTGCAAAAGATCATCTTTTTATGGTTCAAATAGTGATATTCTTGAAACATTGAGGTAAAAGATCATCTTTTTTATGCCTCAAGTTTTGATATTCTTGAAAATTTGAGGTACCCATCTGCAAAAGATCCTTCCTTTTTTTACAATTAATCAACTAATTTCAATTCTAAACTAGTTATGATCACTAATATGAATTTTGATATATTTGAGATGCATTTAGTTCTAATATTGGTAAATAATTTTTATATTGGTAATAGATCGGAGGTAACATTTGCAAAAGATCCTTTTTTATGCTTCAAAGTTCAAAATTTTGATATTCTTGAAGCATTGAGGTAAAAGATCGTATTTTTATGCCTTACATTTTGATTTTCTTGAAAATCTGAGGTTAAAGATCATCCTTTTATGCCTCAAATTTTGATATTCTCCTCTCGATGTTGTATGGTTTCTTTATTATTGTGATTTGGATGTGTGAGGTTTCTTGTTGATTTGTTTTTCATGCTGACATGATATTGTGTGCTGTCTGAATAAGGTTAAATTTAAATACATATGTGACTTAAGAAAGTTATTATGTGAATGAACCATGATTTAAGTGTTTAAACTGATAATCTGAGAATATAACCATGAAATTAAGGCTCTATAGAAGTTGATGACCGAAGCTTATTCAGCTTTTGATTTTTATGGCCTTGATTAGTTCTTTGAATCCTTGTTGTCCAAGTAAAGGTGAAAGGAAAGACAACCTCAAGTTCATCCAAGACTGTCACAAAAACGCAAACCAAAACTCGAGTGAAGAAAGTTTATTCCTTGGCTGGCCAGAAGTATGATGTCCCTGAAGAGGTGATAGATCGATTGATTTGCTCGTTATTTTCTTCATGATCTGTTAAATGTTTCATTATGATGGAAACCCGAAGTGACTTGTCCACTCTTTTGATTTTGTATGTTCTCTTCAACAGCGAGAACCGTTGAGGTTATTCTATGAATCATTGTCAAAGCAGATACCTTCAAGTGAAATGGCAGAGTTCTGGTGAGTTTTCTTGACAATTATATCTGCATCTTTTACTTTTAGAAGGAACAAAAACTTGTCTAGGGACCTGACGTGTATAAGTTATATGTATTACACTTGTATAGGAATCAATTAATTACCTCTCATATCAGAATCTTGCCATTACCCATTTTGTTGGGGAGGTAGTGAAAGGTCGCGTAGAAGACTCGGAGTACGAACGAGGTTTGTTTTGAAGGCAAGGAAGACTAGAATTTGCAGTAATTTTAATATAAGAAAGCCTATACATTAAAATCCTTACTTCAATGCTATAGGATGATCCCACACCAAAATCACCTTAAATTCGTAGCTCAAAGTCTCAAAAATGGAGTTAGAACTCTAAAATTTGTGAAATCAGATCTTTTTCACTCAGGGGTTTTGCGCAGTTGCGGTGCCCTTGCCATGATCGCAGTATAACTGGACTTCCTGAACCTGGGCCGGATCCAACTTTGTTGCGACATGGACACCCTTCCATTTCCGTGCCATGTTTTGCTGCGATCACGGGCTACCAATCGCAGTCGCGCTACACCTGGCTTTTACATTTCTCTCTTTGTTTCATTGCAGCATTACTGTTTTCTGGTACCACACGAGAATCTTCTGTCTCCAACACCCCCACCCTCCCCACTCGGGGGGGG
>AWOL01S0045376.1:32383-44814 GCA_000715115.1 Nicotiana otophora
GAAAAATAAGAACACCGTGAAATCCAGAGGAAGGATGCAAAGCAAAAGCGATAACTAGTAAATAGGACATATACTAAAAGTGAAATAGTAAGTCACAATATTGGCACTAGCTATCTTAGACAAAACCCCTAAATGGATAGTCCCACAATAGTACGAAGTAAGGCACGACTCAACTACCTCCTAACCTACAACCCTAATACTCGACCTCCACATCTTCCTATCAAGTGTCATGTCCTCAGAAATCTGGATAGCTTTAAAGATAGAAAGGTTTATTATGTGCTCCACTCAACTGAGCAATACAGAACCTTCCAGAACCTTT
Source organism: Nicotiana otophora (assembly GCA_000715115.1). Taxonomy (NCBI): domain Eukaryota; kingdom Viridiplantae; phylum Streptophyta; class Magnoliopsida; order Solanales; family Solanaceae; genus Nicotiana; species Nicotiana otophora. The sequence goes on from AWOL01S0045376.1 coordinate 32,703, forward strand.
AAAGAGGACTATCATTTTGCCAAAGCAATACGAGAAAATAAATGGCAATCTAATACCCTTCGAGAAGCTCCTATCACTGCTTGCAAAGGAGATATCATTGTCACGGAACCAGCTGGAATGAAGGTTTACTCAAAAGATGCATAACAGGGTATTTTGGGGAAGAAGTAGCAGAGAAACCATGCTTGCCAGACATCAGGAAATAGACCTCTGCTACCCGGAAAGCTGCTTTTGGAGTGAACATGCACGAGATGACCGGAAACATGTTTCTATTTGAATTTCCAAATAGGAATATGGCATAACAGATTCTTCAAAAAGAATGGAGATGGAAGAACTTTAAGATGAATCTCGATTGGTGGAACCCTTTTGCAGGTTGTATCTCTAATTCCCATTCTGTGGAAACCACTTGGATTACAGCTTTGGGGATCCCACTACATCTATGGTCGCAGAAGATATTCAGTGAAGTTGGAAACTTATGCAGTGGATGTATTTCTACAGAGGAACAGACGGGCCTAAAGAACCATCTCAAGTGGGCTAGGATCCAGATAGCAGAAGATGGTCGATGCTGCCCTAATGAAGTTGTTATTGAGAGAGATGGCATCAAGTTTTTTATTCCAATTTGGGTGAAGAGAAAAACCCGATTTGTACTGAGATCGTCGGAGCTGAAGGAGATTGCCGAAGAATCCAGAGGTCCGAAGATGTCAAAGGGCCGATGGACAAAAATAACCTACGTCAAAGAGATGGGTCAACTCAGCCCTACAGTTTCACGTGATAAAGGTAAAGTGCACATGTGACCCTCAAGTGAAGAGCCATCTGTCACAATTTTACAAAATAAGGGGGAGGCAAGTAAAAAGGAGATTAGGGTTTCAGAAGATTTATACACAAGTATGGGCCACTCTACTGGGCCCAATGCTTCAAATTATGTGAACACAACTTATGGGTCAGATTTTGCAGCCCAAGTCATATTTAATGACTTATACAATAAGCCCAATAAAGAAGGAATACTCGATCCTTTCTTTATAGACTTAAAAGCCACATCTGAACCGAAACAACAAAGATATACGATGAATCACTCTGATTCATTAGCATCAGAATCAGAAAAGGAAGAAACAGAAAATACAACTACTTCAGAACTTGGGAAGCAGCCGATTGAAACTGATGGTGAAAAGGAAGAGATGCAAGCAGAGAAAAACCTAAACTCCATGGCAATAATAAAGATCAGGGAATGTTCTGGTAGCAATTACAGTGCAATTGAGAAGAACCAGGCCATGACCACTCACCAAGAAGGTCCAGATATTGATGAATGGGTAGTAGAAGATGTTGAACCCTTACAACAACAGAATCTTCTTCTTGATAAGGAGATGGATGCAACACTTTGGGTTCATCAAAATTTGATAAAATTGGGGAAAATGTTTGGGGTTGATTTTCAGGGCCATGAAGAAGAAGCTCTTGAACTTCTCATGCGGTTTGATAGTAGCAGAAAGGAAAGGAAGATGTAAGCAGAGGTTAATATCAAGAAGTGCAGGTTCAAGGGGTCACAAGAACTAAAAGGGTTGGCCTCTTTTGATCTTAAATTCAAAAGCAGCGGAAATAGGAGCAGGGGAAAGGATTTATTCTTAATTGATCATTGAAGCTCAAATTAGTCACATGGAATGTAAAAGGATTAAATAAAATAGATAAGAGGAGGTTGGTGAAGAATTCTTTCATTGATTAGGGAGCAAACATTATATGTTTGCAAGAAACAAAGTTTGAAGGAGATGTAGAAGATATTGTTAATTATATTCGGGGAGGAAGATGGGCAAGCTATGCTTGTCTAGAAACCAGTGGTACTAGAGGTGGAATCATGATGACATGGGATAGAAGGGTATGGAAAGGGCAGATTCTTCAAATTGGGCTATACACTTTGACTTGCAGATTTGAAGGCATGTTACAACACTTTGAATGTCACATTACATGGGTGTATCCCCCTAATTGTGACATCGAAAGAAAAGAGGTTTGGGGAGAAATTAGTGTTGTGAGGGGTCTGATGGAGGGTCCATGGGTAATTTGTGGGGATTTCAACATTGTTAGATTCCCTACTGAGAAAAGAAACTGCAGGAGAAGGTCCACAACTATGGTGGAATTCTCAGACTTCATAGAGGACATGAGTCTTATTGATCTTCAGCTAGAAGGAGGCACTTATACTTGGTACAAAGGGGACACTCACACCACTGCATCAAGAATTGACAGAATCTTGATCTCTGAAGAATGGGATGACTGTTTTAGCAACATCAAACAATTCGCTCTTCAGAGAGTGACATCTGATCATGTTCCTATTATTTTACAATGTGGAAACTGGGACCAACCAAAGTCATATTTCAAATTTGACAATTGGTGGCTGAACTCAGATGGCTTTGTTGACAAAATTAGGAGTTGGTGGACATCATTTGACTTCGCAGGAAAACCTGATTATATTCTAGCTTGTAAATTGAAGGCCTTTAAAGGTAAACTAAGGGAATGGAGCAAAAGCTACAAAGTCAACTTGAAGGACCAAAAATCAGACCTTCTTAATCAATTGGATGCACTGGATAGAGTACTAGAAATCAGAAGCCTAACTGAGGGGGAAACGGTGGAGAAGACATCACCACTGTTGAAGTATGAAGAACTTCTGAAGAATGAAGAAGTGGCATGAAGGCAAATGTACAGGTCCATTTGGCTCAAAGAAGGAGGTAGGAATACAAAGTTCTTCCATAAGACTGCAAATGCTCACAAAAGATGCAACAACATTGACCACTTAACGATCCAAGGTGAATCAATCACGGATCCACAAATAATAAAAAATGAGATAGTAAGTTTCTACAAAATACTCTACACTGAGACTGAAGAATGGAGACTTGCAGCCAATTTTAGGAGTTGTCCAACAATAACTGAGCAAGATACAAATTTACCACAAAGCAGATTCGATGAACAAGAAGTTTTTGGGTGTTTGAAATTGTGTGCTATGGACAAGACACCAGGACCTGATGGCTTTACAATGGGATTTTTTATTAAATGTTGGGACGTGCTTAAACATGACATCATGGGGGTGTTTCACAATTTTCACTCCCATTATTTATTTGAAAAGAGTTTCAATGCAACCTACATTGCCTTGATCCCCAAGAAGAATGGTGCAAATGAATTGAGGGACTTCAGGCCTATAAGCCTAATAGGGAGCATTTACAAGATTATTGCAAAAGTCCTGACTGAGAGGATGAAAAAGGTGATGGGAAAGTTGATAGATTCTCAACAAATAGCATTCATAAAAGGAAGGCAAATAATGGATGCCATACTAATAGCCAATGAAGCAATAGACTCAAGACAAAAACAGAAGAAACCTGGTATCCTTTGCAAGCTAGAAATTGAGAAAGCATTTGACCATGTGAATTGGAATTTCTTACTAAATATGCTACAACAAATGAGATTTGGAGTGCAATAGATTAAATGGATGAAATTCTGTATATCTACTGTCAAATTCTCAGTCATTATTAATGGTTCTCCAGAAGGATTCTTTCCTACTGAGGGAGGTCTCAGGCAGGGTGATCCCTTGTCACCTTTTCTTTTCATAATAGCCATGGAAGGTTTGAACAACATGATCAAAAAATCCAAACTCAATGGGTGGATTAAAGGCTTTGAGGTAGCCATGAATGGACATAACAGCCAGGAGATTACACATCTTCAATATGTTGATGACACCTTGATCTTCTGTGATGCAGGAGTGGAACAACTAAGAGTTTTGAGGATTATACTGGTTCTTTTCAAAGGAATTTCTGGGCTACACATTAATTGGAGAAAAAGTCATCTCTTCCCGATCAATGAAGTAACAAACATGGAGGATTTGGCACTGATCCTGGAGGGAGAAGTGGGGACTATCCCGACCACTTATTTGGGTATGCCACTAGGGGCCAAGTCAAAATCTACTGCAATATGGAACAATGTACTGGAGAAATGTGAGAAAATGTTGTCAAGATGGAAATGTCAATATTTGTCAATGGGAGGAAGGCTCACTCTGATTAACTCGGTATTAGACTCACTGCCAACCTATATGATGCCCCTTTTTCCCATTCCTGCGGGAGTCATTCAAAGACTGGACAACATAAGAAGGAATTTTTTGTGGCAAGGCAAAAAGGAAAAAAAGCCTATCACCTAGTCAAGTGAAAAGAGGTAACTCTCAGCAAAGCGCAAGGTGGATTGGGAATTAGAAACTTGAAGAATCACAGCAAAGCCCTTAAACTAAAATGGTTATGGAGGTACTCTCAAGACCCTCAAAGTTTATGGAGCAAGGTAATCAAAGCCAAATATGAAGTAGAAGACAACTCGATGACTAAACCAGTTAGCACATCTTATGGAGTTAGTCTTTGGAGATCCATAAGGGTATGATGGCCAGCTCTAAAAATCCAAATCTCTATTAAAGTTCTAAATGGTAGTAGAACATCATTCTGGAATGACAATTGGCTGGGAAATGGAGCTCTGAAGGATTTATGCTTTGACATATATGCTCTAGCTAATCACCAACAGAGATCTATAGCAGAAATGTGGTCACCTCAAGGTTGAGAACTAATACTCAGAAGAGACTTGAATGATTAGGAGATAAATAAAATGATTGAGTTCTACAAACAACTGGATAACTTCACAGGAATTCAGAATGGAGATGGCACATTGAGATGGCAGGGACATAGTAGTGGAAAATTCAGTGTCAATGTAGCCTACAAAATGATAAACCAACCAATACCTCAAGTCACCAATTGGCCCTAGAAATATATTTGGAATACCAAGATACCATATAAGGTTGCATGTTTCTCATGGCTATTGACAAAGGAAATTGTGCTCACACATGAAAACTTAAACAAGAGGAGGTGGATTCTATGCTCAAGATGTTTTCTTTGTGAAAATAAAGTGGAAACAGTTGGTCACCTATTTTTGCACTGTAGGATAACTGATCAATTATGGAAGATCTTCATTAATCTCAAAGTCATAGCTTGGACAATGCCTGGAAAGATTACTGAAGCTCTCTTTAGTTGGGAAGCAGCCGGAGCTGGGGTAGACAACAAAAACGGATAGAGAATGGTCCCTGCTAGTATTTGGTGGACAGTTTGGAAAGAAAGGAACTCTAGATATTTCGAGAACAACAATACATTGCAAGAGATCAAACTTAACTATATTAAGCTTTTTTGTTTTTGGTGCAACAAGATCTACCCAGAGGATACTATTTCTATCTTAGACACATTAGGTTCCTGTTTGACATGTAGATTGGTTTACTCTTTTTGCTCACTTGTATATATGGTTTCAGTACAATCCATGTATTGTTTTGTGTTTAGTACATATAAAATGTTACCTTTTAAAAAACAAAAAAAAGGTTGTTTGCATAGTTACTTGTATTATATTAGCATTCTTTGTTCATGGGAAGTATCTACAAGCCTTTAATACTGTATTTTTGCTTAAGGCGTTTGGTATTCGAAACTTATTGGCCCGACTAATTTATATTTGCATAAAATTATGCTATGTGGCTATGGCCCCCCTCCCCAATACCTATAGAGTCAAAGAGCTACCTCGTGATCCCTAGGTTGCAGCATGTTCGATCGTTGAGTAGTCCTCACACCATTGCCGCCTTTTCTAGGACCGACCAATGCCTCCTCTATACAAGTACTTACGTGGTGTAGTCTCGGTTACACATTCGACATAACACTTGGGCTCATGTGCTTTCTAGAACCAGGGGTATTCGAGCTTGCTGCGTACGATCAGACTATCAAGAGAGGTAAAACGTTCCCTATTAAGATGTTCTTTCATTTTTTGGATTCCAAATTCACATGCCTTTTTATACTCAATGGCAAGGATAGTTACTACCACATGCCTTTAATACTCAACGACAAGCACATCTAATAACATGTAACACCATACTATTATCAAGGTGTGCATTGGAAGCACATTGGATAGAATGAATATCTCAGTCTTAGCACTAGCCATAGCAGATGTTGCAGAGCTTTGATTATAATGCAAAATGACATAAGGTTCATGAACCCATAAATTTTAGTATAGACTTGGATTTATCTGTGTAAAATCCACTGGAATTACTGAAAATACCGAACTATATGAACCAAATAACTCAAACAAAGTGATGCTTCAGTAGTTGGAACTTGAGTCCTGAACTCAACAACAACAACAACAATAACAGACCCAGTGTAATTGTCACGACCCCAAATTTTCTCTGTAGGATGTCGTGATGGCACCTAGTCTCTAAGACTGGGTAAGCCTATCAATGCAGAATAAAAATAGAAATTTGAAACTTTAAATAATTGTAACTCCCAAAACTTGGTAGAAATAAGTCACAAGCTTCTAAGAATTTTATCCTCAATGTCCCCCTCTCTCTCTATATATATATCAAGGTCTAAAGAAAATAAGGAAGCAACATAATAATGATAGAAGGGGACTCTGGAGTCTGCGGACGCTGGCTGATATACCTCGAAGTCTCCGTGTACAGGTAACTCACTGATATTGGGGCTGGTAAGGAGTACCCGGATCTGCACAAAAAGATGTGCAGAAGCGTAGTATGAGTACACTACAGCGGTACCCAGTAAGTGCCAAGCCTAACCTCGGTAGAATAGTGACGAAGTCAGGTTAGGCCCTACTGAAAAATAATAATTGCATGGTAAAATGTTTAACAATATAATAAAATAAAATGACAATGGAAATGAATCAAATAGCATGTCACCATTTAATTACACAAAATAATGGCAAATAATATCTTGGGGAATCAAAATAGAATTCCTTTCAATTTTAAAAAAATCACAACAAATAATCAAAGGCAATTGTGGTCATAAATCAATATCAACAAGGGAACTCCCGAGGTACCGCCTCGTAGTCCCAAATCATAAAAAAATTCACAATATCTCATTTCCTTATCTCACCGCGGGAGCCTTCACAATTTATTGTTTAAAAAAATATTTTTCCTGAAATAGCATCTCGCGTTTTAGCCATCCTTATCACACTGTATGACTTCCAGTAGTTCCCCCTACTAGCCACGCGTATCAAGCCATCCTTATCTCACCGCATGCGTTTCAATACCCCGACCTTATACCACCGCATGCGTATCAACATCACAATATATCACAATTTGCACCTCAAGTGCTCAAATAATTTAACTTGCCAAAATACTTCAACAACAATATTTTTCACAGTAAAGAGCTCACGGCTCATGCCAACATAAATCATCAATAATATTTTTTCACAATAAAGAGCTCACGGCTCCATCACAATGAGTACGAAAATATTATAAATATATTCAGGAATAAATAATTCAGCAAAATAATATTTCAAAATCTTTAATACGTTGTTTCAATACCAAATTTAAAAATGTCAAATACTTCATATTAATAATATTTAATTTAAATAAAATCAACTTCAAATAATGCACATAATAAAAGAAACCAAGTTTTAACTAAACAGGTAAAATAATTAGCAGAAAAATATCAAGCAACTTTAAAATATAAACATTAAATCAATGATGAAGAATATATCAGAATAAAATAGTTTAATTAATGCGCAACAGTGATCTACATAATTTAAAAATATAATCTTTCATATTTAACCCGTGTACACACTCGTCACCTCGTGTATACGACTTTCAACACATTACAATTTATCACTTCAATACCAATCCTAGGAAAAATTTCCCCTACACAAGGTTAGACAAGTCACTTACCTCGACTTGCTCCAATTTAACCAAGTAGTATGTCTTTTTCTCGATTTTTCGACTCCGATTGACTCGAATGTAGTCATAATTAATTCGATACAACCAACAAAAATTAAAGGAATCAATTTCACAAGACAATAGTACACTTTCAATAAAATTCAAAATTAACTCAAAAATTGTCAGTGGGCCCCACGTCTTGGAATCCGGCGAAACTTATAAAATCCTACAACCCATTCAATTACCAATCCTACCATACCAGTTTCACTCAAATCCGACTCTGAATCGACACAGAAATCTTAAAAATTCATTTTTATGAGATTTTTAAAATTTTCCCTAATTTCCATCTCGATACACTAATTAAATTGTGAAAATAATGATATATTCGTGTATATTGACCAAATCCAGTTAGAATCACTTACCCCAATGTCTTTCCTTGAAAATCTATCAAAAATCGCCTCTGCTCAAGCTCTGGTTTGTTAAAAATGGCGAATGGGACGAATGCCTTCTTTTATAAATTTGTCCAGGCAGCCTTCGGAACTTGGCCTCGATCATGGCCCTCGAGCCTAGGCCTCGATCGTGGCTTCGATCATATGCTAGAGCCTGGACCTCGGTCATGACCTCGATCATCGAGCCTGGTCCTTCAATTATGGCCTCGATCCTGGCATCAAGCTTGGGCCTTCGATCATGGCATCGATCCTGAACCTTCAATCATGGCCCTCGAGCCTTGCCTTTGATTATGGCTCTCGAGCCTTGCCTTCGATCCTCGGCTCGATTTCTGGCCTTGATTTTTGGGCTCGACTTCTGGGCTCGATTGCTCAACAAAAGAAAATTTAGAGCAGCTTTTTGCAGCAGCTGTTTAAGTCCAACTTTTGATCCGTTAACTAACCGAAATTCATCCGAGACCCTCGGGACCTCAACCAAATACACCAACAAGTACTAAAACATCATACGAACTTATTTGAAACCTCAAATCACATCAAACAACGCTAAAATCACAAATCACACCCCAATTCAAGCTTAATGAAACTTACGAATTTCCAACTTCTACATTCGATGTTGAAACCTATCAAATCAAGTCCGATTCACCTCAAATTTTGCACACAAGTCATAAATGGAATAGCGGAGCTATAAAAATTTTTGGAACTGGATTTCGACCCCATTATCAATAAGTCAACTCCCCGGTCAAACTTCCAAACTTAGATTCCTATTTTAGTCATTTCAAGCCTAATTTCACTACGGATTTCTAAATAAATTTCGATCACACTCCTAAGTCCAAAATCACCATACAGAGCTGTTGGAATCATCAAAATTCTATTCTGGGGTCGTTTGCACATAATTCTACATCCGGTCACTATTTGAACTTAAACTTTTAATTTGTTTTATCAAAATTCCATATCTCGGGCTAGGGATCTCGAAATTTGATTCCGGACATACGCCCAAGTCTCAAATCACAATATGGACCTACTGAAATTTTCAAAATACTGATCCGAGTCCGTTTTCTCAAAATATTGACCGAAGTCAACTCAGTTGAGTTTTAAAGCTCTAATTCACATTTTAATCTATTTTTCACCAAAAAACTTTCCGAAAAATTTTAGGTACTGCGTACACAAGTCGAGTAATGATAAATTATACTTTTCGAGGTCTTAGAATACATAATTAATTATTAACTTTAAAGATGACATTTTGGGTCATCACAGTAATCCCACAAGTGAGGTCTGGGGAGGGTAGTATGTATACAGACCTTACGCTACCTTCAAGAAGGCAGAGAGGTTATTTCCAGAAGACGTTCGGCTTAAGAAAGATAAAAGAAAGGACAACAACAAGCACACCAATTAGAAAACCAAAATAAAAATACAAAGATAGAAAACTAAAACTGAGTATTGCAATCAGAAGGTCGGAACGAAAGTAGCAACAAGTAATCACATAAGTTAAGGACCTGAGTTCTGAACCCATATAATTAAAATTCTGGATCCGCTTTTGTGTATTCGAAGCTCATTGAATAGCATGAGTATCTCAGTATTAGCACCAGCCAGTAGCAGTAGCAGAGCTTTGATTATAATGCAAAATACACCATAAGGTTCACGAACCTGAATTTCACACGATTGACATGTGAATGGAGCAGAAGAAATGGAGGATCATCTCGAAGTTGACATCATATTAGATTGTCAGGTGCCTGTGCCTAGCTAGCTCGTTTCCCAAAAACATGAAGAAGAAGAAGGTCTTCGAATTGGCTAGAAGGTCATTTAATTTAAGGATCGTGTATTATATATTCTAGCTAGTTATGCCGAGATTATAATGCAATAAATTGCACGAGTTATCACATGCCGAGAAAAAAAATTAAATACAAAAGATTATTATGTGACGAATAATTATAATGTAGGTATTATTAATTATGCGATGAATGATAATGCAGGGATATTGCTTAATTTAAAGGCTTTTTTGTTTGTGATAAGAGTATTTTTCGAATAAAATAATACATCGATTCTCATATAAGTTATGCCAATATAATATATGATCTTGGTATTAAATTTCGCATAATTTATACAAAGTTTAATACCAAATTTTAATGTTACGTTGCGTTAATTAATTATATGAAAATTATGTTAGTTATAAAATATTTAATATCGATACCATACATTGTACAAGTTATACAAAAGTTTATACGAGGAACTATCGAACATTACATGAGAAACTTAAAAACAAAAGTTAGCTGTGTCTTATTTTGTGTAACGCATGCATGCAGTGACCATAACCCCCTACACAGTGACCAATGAAAATTGTAAAGAAGGTGGTAAAGTAGCACTTTTAATATATTTGGTCTGGTAAAAATAATTACAGTCATTGATTAAATATATAAAAGATATACATTGATTATGTATAAAATACATATATTATATATCAATATATAAAAATTATATATATTGCCTGCTTTGAGTGATGACTATATTCAGGGGCGTATGTAGCACGTAAGTGACGAGTTCAATTGAACCCATAACTTTTGATGCAGAGCATAAATTAATATGTAAAAATGTTCTTAAATTGCAACAAATAGTATAGATGAACCCATAACTTTAAGAATATATTGGGTTTAATACTAAAAATCTTAATGATTGAACCCATAAAATTTCGATATATTGGATAAAAATCTCAGCAAAAAGTCACCGTTTTTGGCCCTCCCTTGCTTAACTTCTTGCATGTATTAAAAATTGGCAATGCATCTAATCAGGAGAGAAAAAGTGAATTACATTGCATGGCTATCATTTAAAGTGTACCATTACCGTATTTATTTGATAGACATGGGATAAACTGTCATTTCTTGGTATTTGGAACAAATAGAATAATTTTGACGAGGATAACGTATTACTTTAAGAAAGCGAAAAAATATATTTTAAAACCGCCCCAATATTTTACTCTTAATGAGAGTTTTAAATAGAAAGTAATTTATTTCCTTAGTTAGCCTACTCAATGAGAATTTGAATTGATCACTACTTCAAGCGATAATAAGTGATTTTAAATTTAATATTTATATATATTTAATAAAAAAATTTAACACAAATATATTATTTAAACAAAAACTACTAAGTTTCGTCGAATAATTAACCGTACTTCTAGACCGGTACGTGATTACTACTTGAAGTTGAAAGGTCGAAATTGATGGGATTGCTAGCAGCCTAGCACGACAGGGGTAGAATCGAATTCAAATTTTAAATTTATGAGTTCTTATATCGATCTTAAACTAATATTATAATAATAATATAGTCAATATTTATAGATAATTAGCAGCTTTCTTAATATACGTATTGAATCCGAGCATAAGTAACAACAGTACAAAAAACTGAAAACTTTGGCCAGGCGTTTTCGACGAAATTCGTATATTCGTCAAAAATATGACAAAAATTCCATCGGCAACCGTATGGACGGGTCATATTTTTATATTTTATAGTGATTTTGGATTCACGTAAACTCATAACTAACACCGTAAATTCGCCCCTTACAGGAGTATAATATAGTCACCCATTCAGGGGCCGAGTTAGTGTGTGGGTTATGAGTTCGGCCAAACTCAATAATTTTGGTTATCTTAAGAAATTTATTGGGTATGTACAAAATTATTAATTTAGAACTCATAACTTAAAAGAATTAGTACAGAGGGGATCCAGGATTTAATGTTTATGGGTTCCTGCAACGACCTCGAGTAAATTTTCAATAGTAACTGGGTTCACGTTCAAAAATTTATAAATATTTTGTAAATTTTTTGAATACATTTATACTATGTGGACAAAATCTACTGGGTTCACGTGAACCCGTAGGTCGGGAGGTGCATCCGCACCTGAAATTAAAATCTCGAACCTATAAACTTCAAATCCTGACTTCGCCCCTTCATTTCTTCCCTGGGTCCCTCCCCCCTCCACC
>AWOL01S0045376.1:47181-64004 GCA_000715115.1 Nicotiana otophora
CCCCCACACCCCTTTGTCCACCCTTCCCTCGTTCCATAAGTATTGCAGTTGACTGATATAAAAACAAAAACCAAAACCAAAACTTGTTCTTGAATGAAATTTCTTTCTTTCATTCTGCATTCTTTATGCTCTTCTATATATAGCTTATTTTTGTTTATTCCTTTCAAGAAAATGGAAGCAAAGAAGATAAAAAGAATTCGAGAGAGTAGCAAACACCAGGTATATCGAGGTGTTCGTATGAGAAATTGGGGAAAATGGGTTTCAGAAATACGAGAACCACGTAAAAAATCCAGAATTTGGCTTGGAACTTTCCCTAACCCAGAAATGGCTGCTCGAGCTCATGATGTTGGTGCTTTAGCCATCAAAGGTAATTAGTCACAGGTTTGAGCCGTAGAAACACCTTATCGCAGAAATGTACGGTAAGACTGCGTATAATAGACACTGATGGTCCGGCGCTTCACAGGACCCCGCGTATAACGGGAGTTTAGTGCACCGCCCTTTTATTTCTTAAATACTTACTCTCTCCGTTCACTTTTACTTGTTTACTGTACTAAAAATATATTTTTACTTTTACTTATCTATTTTAATAAATTAAAATAAAGACAATATTTTTTTCTTATTTTTCCCTTATTATTAACTAATTATTTCTCAAAACTTTTTGAAATGCTAGTACTATTATAAGTAAAATTGTAAAGTATAGGTGAAGGGTTCGAATCACATCACTAGTATAATAATCCCTTCCCGTTTCCCACAACTCCTCTGTAATAAAAAATAAAAAATAAAAAAATTAACTTGCTATTTTTTACTCAACGAAAAATGGTCAAAATTTGTCCTTGTACCATTCAAAATTATGCAACTTTATTATACGTTAAGCTTTTGATCTAATATAATATTGTCCTTAATTAGAAAAAAGTCTTATTTTTGTCCCAGTCGTCTAATGGAGCTTCAATTTGAGAGTGATTTTAACTTATAATCAAAAGTTGAGAGTAAATTTAATTTTTTTTTCCTCAAAAGATTTGGACACGTGGAGATCGTCTATTTCACACTGAGTTACTATATAAGGCAAGGGGAAACACGAGACGAATTGCTAAAGCAAGGATATAAACGGATCTAAAGTGCAATGAATGACAAAATTAAGCAATTTCGAATTGTACATAGAAAATTTTAAACTTGTTTCTTAATTATATGTTTTCAACATGCCATCTACGTACGAACTTGATTCTTATATAAGTGAAACGCGTAAAATTTATTCTTTTATGTGTGTGATAATCTCACATAAAAACTTAATTAAGTTGTTAGAACAATAACATATTATTTAATTATATTATGGCTCTACAGGTAACGTGCAACCCTCAACTTCCCACAGCTTGCAAGTTCTCTTCCAAAACCCATATCACTAACCCCCCCGTGACATTCAAACAGCAGCAGCCAAAGCAGCTTCGATGCAAAACTTTGATTCTTCATGTAAAATCGATGTTTGTATCAGGGTAGACTATCTACGTCACATCAATTACAGTGCGACTATACGTGAATGCGAGATGTTTCGTATATCGAGCTGTTTTTTATCATCATCTCTGTCAACTTCTTCAACTTTGTTAGCAATATAGATTCAGCAATGGCAGATTTGGGGACAACGTCCGAGGAATTAACACAAATCATTGAGTTGCCTAGATTGGGAACTAGTTTTGATGACACGTTCGGTTTGAAAAATGATTTTATGTGTGCTGACTATCCTTCTCCAATATGGTTGAGCTGTGAAGATGAATTAAGAACGATATCAAGCTGTTTTGAGCCGTCTCTACTCTGGAATTACTAATTACGTTTCAGTTTCAAATAAGTTACTTTCGGTTGTATGAATCCTTACTTTATTCTTTTAAATTCAACTACAACTAAATTATAGAAGAGAAGAATAATTTAGTATTTTTTTTATCTTTGTTAAATATGAATCCTAATTTCCATGATTCGTTACGGCTGTCATGGATATATATATATATATATTCAGTCCTTTTTTCGAATTTTCTCACAAGGTACTAAAACGACATTTCATTGAACTTCTTTATCCTGATTTGGTGATGTCCTTTAATTTACCAGTATAAACTTTTTTTTGCAGTATTTCAAACTCTACGGTGTTAGGAGCGAGAGAAATAAATGTCATAGAGTTTACCGTCAATGTAAATAATGCTAATATTATTACATGATTCAAAAGATATTTATAGGTAAATCGCTTTAAAATATGAAATTTATAATTTTAAAAATAAGATAAATTACTTATTATTACATTTCTGCCGCCACGAGAATGTCAACACAGACCCACAAGGCGCAGCAAGTAACGATGGGTACGTAGCAAATAAATAATAATTAAGAAACTAGCTAGCTAGAACGTACAAATCCTTCTCTTGATCAAGAAATTTACGTACCCAAATACTTGAATTTCTTTTGCAATTATATACAGTAATAATCACATCCTATCCAACAACTTAAATAAGTAAACAAATTAGTACATAACGACTTTGATTGTAAAAACTACACTAATAATTAATTAATCCCTACAACGACTTTGATTTTCCTCCAATATTTCATTTCCCCCACTAATATATGCAGATAAATTCAAATATTTCTCTCCCTCTTCAGCCCTAACATCTTTCCAACGTGCACGACAAAGCACACAACTAATAAATCTTTTTCTACTACTTCTTTTCCATGCCATTAAACAATTTTCATGTATAGGGTTTTTACATGTCCCACAAGCAGCAACTTGTTCTTCTTCGTTCATCTCTTCCAAACACACAGGACATGTGGTCCCATCTTCGACCTGTTGAAACATAATTAAAAAAATTAAAAATGTGCATTTTCTATTAAATTTTTAAATGAGTAATTGGTTAGATAATTTACAGCTTGTTTGGATAGTTATTACCTATTGTATTGTATCGTATTGTTACTTTACATGCAATGTTTGTTTTGATTGTTACTTAAGTTTTAGTGTATCGTATTGTTAAATTCACGACGAAAAGTGTCACTTTATGGAACGATGAATTTGGTGTGATGACGTCGTTTACTTGCTTCTTTCTCTCATCTTGATTTTATCCTTTGCGCTACTTTTTTATATAATAATTCTACTCCGTATCCTATTTTTTCTTAGTAATGTTGCAAGTTTATTCTTCATATTATTAGTATGTGACATAATAAAATAACGACAAACGATACAACTAATCCAAATATTATATTCATTAAACTATATAATACAATACGGTACATTGTAAAACGGCATGTAACTAACAATACAAACAAGTTGTTAATGCTAACCTTTATTTGTATGGGCGAAGTCCTTTGGCGCCGTTCTTGAGAAAACAGATGATGAAACATTCCACGTATTTTTTCGGTTGCCAATGCTTCAGTTGAAATAGGTAAGTTAAGAAGATGCTGAAGCTGACATGGCCGAAAAGTCCTTCTATAGAGACACGTGTCATCAATGGATACACCCAATACCCTAATAATTAAGCACAAATATTATAATAGGGCATTAATAATTTTAATTTAAATTTAATTCACTTATAATGTATGATGACCTATATAATTACCAAAACATACACGAAGGAGGACATAAATCATTTCTTGCCAGGAATATATGATGAGTGAAACAAAATGCAAAGTGTAACTATTAAACTTAGAGAGGATTTGCTTATATTTAGGTTACTAATTATTTTCTGTAATTATATTTTAGGTGATTTGATAAAATATTTTATAATGTCAGTGTATAGGAGATAAACAATATTTAAATATTTCATAAAAAGAATGAGCAAAAGGATTGGAAAACTGAAGAGAGAACAAAATGCTCTCACCTAATAAGCACAAACAATATGTGTTTGCAAGGGGTGGTACGATCAGGGCAGCTGCATGAAGGGGTGGTGGAGAGAGTCACGGTGTAGACATTACACGTGGCACCTAAGACGAAAAAAGTGGCGTCGCAACGGTGGAGAAGGCGGAGGTGGTGGCTGAGAGCTCGGAATATTCTATCGGCGAGGGGTTGAGTTGGCGTTAAGCGGCGGCGAGGACGGTGGTGGTGGTGGTTTGAAGAAGAAGAAGGTGTGGAACTAGAGCCAATGGATTCCATATTTTTGGAAAGGATAAAGTAGTTGTTATTACGATAGTTGGTTTTGGCATCTTATACTGTAAATAGAAAGAGGGGATTATGTTTCTTTAGGAAAAGGGAAAAGTGTGGAGGAGATTCTTTGTAGAGTTTGAAGGGGTACGTGAGGGATAATTTAAGGTTTAGCATCAATGTA
Source organism: Nicotiana otophora (assembly GCA_000715115.1). Lineage (NCBI taxonomy): Eukaryota > Viridiplantae > Streptophyta > Magnoliopsida > Solanales > Solanaceae > Nicotiana > Nicotiana otophora. The sequence continues at coordinate 51,465 of AWOL01S0045376.1, forward strand.
TACCTTTGACTTGGTCTTTTCAATAAATTAGGTTACCCCTTAAGCACGTCTTATACAAATCCCAAAATTGAAAGAATAATCAACTCAAATTAAAAATAGAATCAAACTTTAATAAGTTTTGTGGCCTAAAACCAAACTTTAATGATTTATTTTATAAAAAAATATTACTGATATATTTTTATTTGAAGTAGATTTTTCTAGCTTTTTCATAATACAAATTTTAATAATATTTTGCATAAACTATTTAATCTCTCTTGTAACATTATTGATCTTTAAGTAATAGAACCCAATTCAAGAAGTTGATAACTTTATATTAGAATATTATTTTTTGATGTTTCAATATACTTGTTGCAATGACGAAACCTGAGAAAAGACAAAAAATAAATTGAATTTAAAAGTGTATTACTAATTTTCTAATGATAAATGTAATCTTTTATTCATATAAAATATTTTACTTTTCTACTTTGAAATACTTAATATTTTTTAAAAACAAAAGAGTTGGGCCTCACTAGAAGAATTGTAATGGGATGGATATGATATCTTTCCTTCCTTAACATGAGGTATTACGTTCGAGTCTTGAAAATGAAAAAACAAATCTTTCTAAGGAGCAATTCTCACTTTAATAGACTTTACATGGTACGAATTCGAATTAATCAAAGCTCCAAATCAAATACCGAATCGAATAGAAATTAGAAAAAATATTTGGGGCCTCTAAAATTCTGGGGTCTTCACCCTTTGGCCGCCCCTAAATAGAACAGATGTATAATATATGTAATAATCGCCTAGCAATTATCATTTAAATTAAAAATAACTGACCCATATATAATAAATGTGTAATTCATAAATAATATATGTACAACCATATATAATCAGTGAATATACCGACTAGAAAAAAAATGAAACAGGTCAGCTATTTTGGTAAAGATTTCCAATTGAGACAATGATAAAATTTGTATCTTTTCTTGTTACCAAAGTATACAGGGGTTAATTAAGGAATAGGGGAATCGCATAGGGGTGAACAATCTTTGTTACGTATAAGAATAATAGTAGAAGAAATAGGGGGCTGAAGTTTTGGGGGAAAAACATCATAAATTAAAGTTGTGGGTGTCACGCCTCCTTTTTCCCGAGGGATAGGGAGTTTTTTTCAATGTAAGTGACATTAATCGAAATGAGATTATTTATTTAATTCAAAGTCGTTACTTTAAATAATTTATGGTGTCCCAAGTCACCGATTTATTTAAAATTTCAAATCGAGGAAATTGATTCTATTTTTGGTCCACAAACACAAAAGACCGGATAAGAAATTCTGTTAGCCCGAGAGAAGGCGTGAGGCACTCCCGAGTTTCATGGTTTTATCACGATCGCTTAACAATTAATACTTGGCCTAATTATCTAATTTATTACATGTTTAAACCTATTGTGTATTTTACCTTTGACCGCTTTTAATTATTTATTTAACCGCTTTTAGTATTTATGAAACTTATTTGAACAAGTCGCGATGTCGCTCACTTGTTGTTTTTGTACACATTGCGGATCGCGTTACGTAAAACGCACCCGTGATGTACAACATGTTAAGTATTACTATTAGAAGTTATGATTAAGTCGCGTGAAACACGCATTCGAATTGGGGTTTACATATTGTGACCATGCCACGGAAACCATACTCATGGCCACGATAATTTATTAATTGTGCTGCAAACTACGAATGTATTTGTATTAATTATTTTCCTAAAATTTGAGGTTATATGAAGGTCCAAAGTTGCGAAATTTATTGTGGAAAGTGTACAACAATTATAGAAAGGTAGGCTAGCTACATATATGTGAGGGGCCGGCACATGGATAGATATGTACGTCTTTGTTTTTCTTTTGGGCTTCCGGCAGCACTTATCTTACTATCATTACACTCTATCATGTCCCATTATTGTAACAAGCTATAATCTTGAAAGGCAATTCCTTTATCACAATATAATCTCAACAAATTAATCTATCTCTCATATTAACAAACTATTTATTTAAACTTCTGTAATTGTTTTTGCATTTCAATTAACAAATAAAAAAGAAGACCATTTAAAGCATTTCCCAACAAATATGCAGAGTATCCAAAATATAAAATGAAAAGATGGCAACATTTCAAACCAGAGAGTAAATCAAAACAATTAATATGGCCACGCTTTATTCAAGCTTGACATGAGCTAGTACAAGATGAAGCAAAATGAAGATCCAAATCTAAGAGTTCATAAAAAAGCTCGACAGACCATGGACAAGACCTTAACCGAAGCTCCGGCAGACTCGATTGACCTCGCTGGAAATTCGAAAAGGCAAACTTCGAACCCCGAATTTTGAAAGCCTCAATTCGACTCCGGATCCATCGTGGGGTGATGGTCGGTTGTTGTGGGTGGCTGAGTTTAGGTGTTTGGCTGGAGTTTCTAGCTACTTCACATTGGTTTGGGGTGTTTTGGAGCTGAAGTTTGAGGCAGTTTCCATGGAGAAAAGCTATTGGTTTTCAGTTGGGGAAGAAGGCTCCTTTAACGGTGGACAATAGTATTTTTATTGTCGGAGAAGAAAGAGGATTTCTGGTTTTTCTCTTAAGCTGATGCGCCTCTTAATGGGAAGAAGATGATGGCTTCTGTTTTCTTTTTCTTTTTTTTCATCCCTTTTTGTGTGTGTGAGTGGAAGTTATATAGGTGTAGGTACAGGGATTAATTGGTGGCCTAAGAAAAAAGTATATGGGAATGTGAGTTTTGAGGGAGGGCACGTGAGTTTGTTATAAAAAATAAGGAAAAATCTTGCCATATGAAAATGACTCATTGACTCTTGCTTTAATTAATATTTTTTCTTTTCTTTTAAGAGTGTAAGATAAAAATACTAGCTAAATATTTTTAAATTAATTTTTTTTTTGTGATTTTTAATTTTCTTAAATAAAACCTACTAAAAATTAAATAAAGGTTAAAATATGTAGATTAAACTTAAAATTATTTACATACTAAAAAGTGTTGAAAAATTCAAATATGGTAAAAAATTAGGTGTGGGTAATTTATGTCATTTGATAGAACAAAATGGATATTCACATACATATTAATAGCGAAACATTAAATTAAAGAATCCATTACTTAAATAGTCAGTCAAATTTCAAATAAAGTTATATTTCTTTCGTTTTGTAATAGAAATATCACTTAATTATATCTATAGCTATTAGATGGTCACTCAACCAGATTTCTCAAACTTTTAATTATCGAATACCTATTTTACCCTCTAAATTATCAACTTTTATTTTATTTATTTTTACTTTTTAAATATTAATAATTTTTTCTTTTAATCTACATTATATACTTCAAGACTTTGTTGGACAAAATGGTTGTAAGATAACCTCTTGGACTTCAAGACTATTGTCTGGAGATTATAGTTAATAAAGTCAATGCTATTTTCCATACAAATATATTGGTCCCACTTGTTTTTGCTGCCTAAGAAACTTGTCTATATGATTGAGCAAATCTGTAGAACCTTTTTGTGCCATGGAACATAGATGTTTCTAAAAAGGCCTTATTAGCTTGGGAAAAGATGTGCATGCCTAAAGCTGCAGGTGGGATGAACCTCTTGAATATACACCTGTGGAATAAAGCAGCATTGTGCAAATTGCTCTCGAAGTTATGTAAAAAGAAAGATATCCTTTGGGTAAAGTGGATTCATATGTATTATGGGAAAGGGGAGTCAATATGGGATAAAATACCTAAACAAGCATGTTGGATGATACCAAAGGTATTCAAAGCCAAACTCTACATTGAAGAAGGTGGAATGACTAAAGAAGATCTCCTTTCATGTGATTCTTTCTCCACCAAGAAGATTTATCAACAATTGCTTGGCCAGTTGTCACGTCCTTAGTCTTTAACTAAACACACGTGTGGCACTTGACAATTTGCTCACGTTTTTGTTATGTCAAGTCAGAATTACTACACTAAAGATCGCTAAGGGAATGTTAGAACACATGAGATTTGCCAAAGGAAGCTTTTGTATTAGAGAGAACTTGATTGTTTTGCTCGATGAATTACAAATGAATAGCCCCCTTTATATACTAGTCTCCTAGAGGCTAGTGATTAAATAATAATTATTACACAAGCCCCTTATTATTTACATGTAAGACCCCTCTATAGAATTTTCTACATAGCTAGAATCTTCCAAGGACTTTCCTAGCAAATTCATAGGGTTCTAGGGTCTTCCTAGGAAAGCCTCTATATTTTTCTAGAACTTTCCTACAAGTTCTAGTATCTTTCCTATGTAAGCTTTCTATATGACAAAAATATCCGCCAAGTGACACCTACGGAGCATAATAATATGGCGGGTCATGACACTCTCCCCACCCAATTTTGTGCCGCCCTCGGCACAAAGTATCGACACGTACGTGCACACCTCGCCTTGGCGTCACCGGAGATCTTTGTCCTTTAGCCATGATACCCTATTGAGCGGTTCATCTTCCCATGCCACAAGGTACTGGCCACCTTTTTTTTTGTCCAGTTTGTACTTTGGATGGCTAGCACTGATGGCTTCGATCCTCCGCCTATCGGATGCCTCTCTTTGCTCTTGGCCTGAATCTCCCCATGATACAACCAAGTCTAGCAGCTTCTCAAGCATCGGGTACATGCTTCCACTCCCTATTTGGCTGCCCTCTGTGGTCACAACTTTACTGGCAAACTTGACCCCTCTGCTTGGTGCTTCGTCTAAGTCCGATAGCATGCCATCACTTTGTAACTTGCCATCCTCTTCAACTATGCCCTCCCAACTTTTCTTGCTACCACCACGCTCTATTAGCATGGCACCAAGATAGGCTTTGAAATCCTCTACTTTCAGCTTAGATTCCAAGCGCATCCCCCCAATGCAGGCGGTTTCTCTTGTATCACCCTTATGTGCCTGAGAAAAGCTTTCGATCATTGCTGCAAGCTTCCCCAACTCTGGGCATTGACTTGCCCGATGTGATCCTTTACATAAGTAGCACCCTTCCTTAGGCACGTACTCGCTACCGTTTTCCGGCCCCTTGCCGTTTCTCTTGGACCCCTGTCTGTTATAGGACGACCCCTTGTTATTGCCCTTGTATACCTCGACTATGCCTTTCCCGTTGTCCTTGTCATGATCTCTCCTAACTCTTTCGGCATTGCCTTCTTTGGACTTGGCAGGCTCCATCTTGAAGTCAACGAGCGACTCGGCTACCCCTATGGCCTCGTCCATGTTTGCTACTTGATGCCTTCTTAACTCCTGCTTTACCCAATTTTGCAACCCATCCATGAAGTAGAATAGAGAATCTTCCTTGGACAATGAAATGATTTGCAACATTAAGGTAGTGAACTCGCGCACATACTCCCGAATAGTGGTCGTCTGTCAGAGCTCCCTTAGCTTCCGCCTAGCCTCGTACACCACATTCATCGGGTATAGGGCTGCTTATCGGGCGGATCGGATGGCTATTTACTCTTAACGGTTCGGCTTTTCGATTATCATCTTTTAAACGTATTAATCCACTAGCCACCCGATAAGATATCGGGCGGATTGGTATCGATTTAGCTATTATCGGGCGATTATCGGTTTAGATTGTACTTTTTAAAATAGTAAATCGTGTAATAAACCGAAGTAAAAATATAAGACACGGAAATATAACATTTCATATCTGCACGAGTTCCAACAGCAGCAATACTGCCAACACATTTGAGACCTTTCTTCAATATATGAAACTCGTTCCAGTCATCCAGTGAGAAAGCTTGTTGGGTCAAAGTTAAAAGTGCCATATATATAAGTTGAGAGTAATAATTAAAAACCTGTTTGAACAACACCTTTGCCCAGATAACAATTCACTTTGCACTCCGTATAATTGTCCAGAGCAGTTATATGGATAAAAATAAATTTTATATATATATATATAACGGGTTATTCCGTTAACCCGTTAAGAAAATTGAATAATCCGCCCCCAAACCGATAAGTCGTAAATAAAAAAATTTCAATTCGTTCCCCGTCCGCTAAACCGTTAATCCGATACCAATAAGCCATTAACCTTCGGTTTCGGTTCGTTTTTCGATTTCGGTTCGGTTTTGAACAACCCTAATTGGGTATAATTTCTTCTTCATTTCGGTTCGGTTTTGAACAACCCTAATTGGGTAGAATTTCTTCTTCAACTCCTTCTTGAACTGCTCCCACGTCTCAATCTTACATAGCCCCTTCTCCATGTCAGTACACTTTCGACGCCATCATAACGCGGCAACCTCGGTCAAGTACATTGAGGCATTGCGTACCTTAACAATTTTGTCATCCTCTTTGACTACCTCAAACTACTTGTCCATCCTCCAAAGTAAGTCTGCCACCTCGCGTGCGACCCGTGCACCGCCATACTGCTTTCTCTTAGGACCTTCATATTGGTCCCTTTTGCAAGTACCACACCCTTGGTAATTCCGACTATGGTTCCCTACAAAGCTTCCTTCTAGCAATTTCTTGTATTCTTTCTAACATTCCTTTAGTCATAACATTTGCTCTGACACCACGTTGTCACGTCCTTAGTCTTCAACTAAGCGCACGTGCGACACTTGACAACTTGCTGTGCCAAGTCAGTTGTACCACACTAAAGATCGCTAGGGGAATGTTAGAACACAAGAGAATTGACAAAGGAAGCTTTTGTATTATAGAGACTTGATTGTTTTGTTTAATGAATTACAAATGAATAACCCCCTTTATATTCTAGTCTACTAAGGGCTAGTGATTAAATAATAATTATTACACAAGTCCCTTATTATTTACAAGTAAGACCCCTCTTTAGAATTCTCTACATAGCTAGAATCTTCCAAGCACTTTCCTAGTAAATTCATAGGGTTCTAGGGTCTCTTCCTAGAGAAACCTCTACGTTTCTCTAAAACTTTCCTACAAGTTCTAGTTTCTTTCTTATGTAAGCTTTCCATATGGCAAAAATATATACCAAGTGGCATCTACGTGGCATGATGATGTGGCAGGTCATAACACAGTACACAAAAGTTGCATGGGGAATACTCATAATAATCCAGGTTCTCCTAAATGGCTATTCATTGGAATTTGGTGGCACAATGGCAGATTATACACAAGAGACAGATTAGCTCAGTGGGGGATCTCTGTAGGGTAGAACAGGAAGTATTGATCATTTATTTTTCAAATGTATTGTTTCTGCATATATATATGGGATAAGTTACTACAATGGCAGGGGGTTCCAAGGAAGGTTATGAGCTGGACTGATGAATTGCACTGGTTTGAAAGGCAGTGCAGAGGGAAGAATTCAGGTGCTACTATCTACAGGTTGACCATGACAGCAACTGTCTACTTTGTTAGGCAAGAAAGAAACCTGGTGGTATTTCAGAACAAGATCAGAACAGCTAATACAATTATCAAATTGATAATACAAAAATAAATTCGTCAGAGGAAGCATGTGCAAGAAATTGAACATGAATTTAATTAGATTGTATCACTATCCTACATAGGAAAATGTTACTGAGTAGGATGAGGAATTGTGGTGCATGAGTTACTGATGTAGTGCACAACTAGGGTTGTCCAGTTGTGTTGATTTTCTTCTTTTTTTGAGTTGTACTAACCAGTTTTGGTAATAAAATTAATTACTTACCAAAGAGAAATCTGCATTATAGACTTACTAATAGAACAAATATATTTTATTTATAAAATAAAAATAAAAGATTAGTTTTCTAGCTTATATAAGGTCGGAATAATAATATAATTGAATATATAATGTATATTATAAAAATATCTTTATTTTAAATAATTATTTTTTATATTACGTGCATGGACTATATTTTTTATAACTTTTATTTTCTTTCATTTCAATTGTGTAAATAAATTTTTGAATTTACGTTGTTCATATCAAAATCATTATTACGAACAAATTATTCTAATTAATTTTTTTACTATGTTCAATATATTTTATCATTGCAACATCATATATGCTTAAATACTATTTTTATTTTTTAATTTATAAGTAAAATTTATTTATTCTATAGGTAAGTCCATATTATAATTTAAAAGGAAAAAATCATAATATTAAAAAGTATAAAAAATAAAAAGAAGATAAAAGTTGATAATTTAGAGGGTAAAATAGGTATTTGGCAATGACTAGTTTGAGAATCTAGTTGAGTATCTTCTGAGTGCTATAGGCATAGTTAAGTGACTTTGTTGTTACAAACAAAAAAAAAGATGACTTTAGTAGGTAATTTTGAATAATTGAGTAACCATTTGAGTAATTAGCTCTAAATTAAATGAGGGAGTTTCATTAACTTAAAAAACTTAAGGTACCACCATTTTATTCCGAACAAACGACATACATAATAACAAGAGACATAATAACTACAGGAAACACTTACCCGCACCCTAGTGTTTACATCAATTAATGAAAAACATAACACGCCCTTACACACACTGTTGTCACTAAACCATAGTTAATTAACATATTCTCACCTTAATTTATCACACACTTTTTGGTGTAAACATTTGGTGCGGATAATTTTTTACCATCTCGACCCCATAACTGCTGTATGGGGTTCTTTCCAATGGTGAAGCTCAAAATATGATCTTCATAGTAGAAGATATACTCTCCCAGATGCTTAACTTGGTACAATAATGAAAGCAACATAGCCACTAAATGTAACCTCACCCTCACTAGACCTTCCACATTAATAGAATTTTATTTAAATTGCGTGGAATATCAAAATTCATATCAGATGTTGTAGGCGTCGATCTGGAGAGGAGATATCTAACAAAGTACAGGCGAGACACCTGAGCTTCACGCGGAATATGGTATGCGCAATGCCATCCTCTGACAAAGCCAAGGCCTTTGTTGATCTGGATCGATGAAACCATGCATGAGAAATTGTTCTGCTTCATCATCCATTAGTTCTCTGGCCCAAGTCACACGTTTTGACGGGCAACTACCCGGTCCAAAACACCTGCAACAGTTTCAACAACAAGCTAAAATACCTTAGAGATGATACTTAATGATAGGATATCGATAAGGGTTCATTAGCTTCTTTTATGAATCAACTTGCACACGTCTCATCAAGATTTTAGGGAGGAGTTTACGCCAGAAATAGTTCATTCCTACCTCAATCTCTACTATGCAGTATATCACTAAAATGTTATGTGAAATAGTAGTAAATATGATTGTTTGAAGCTTGTGTAAATTGAGGATTTCAGAAGACTAACCGGTACTCATAGAAGCAAGCAGTTCTCTCATTTTCTGTCTTGCCCCAGTTATTCCAACCGTCATGTTTAATACAGTGATCCATATGACAATAGGCATAAACCACCCTCCCGAAAGGCCCCCATGGGCGTCCAAGATGTGCATATGAAGAGCCTCCATTACCGGTGATCACACATCTGCATAACCCCAGGAAAAATGTTTTGAAAAAATAAGGACGAAAATTAGCATGAAAAATGGAAAAAAGTTCTTGCAAAATAAAGTCTCTAGAAAATAATCTGACATTGAAAATCTTTAGTGAATCAAACCGAAGAGCGAGGTACAATCTTAATGCCGAGCGGCTGAGATAAGCTCAATATCAAGCCTATCAACCAAGATGATCTATCTAGATACAGCTATGGGCTTACTTTAGATTTATCAAAAGTACTCCACAAGTTGGAATTCCCAATTAATTCTGGTCGTTGAATAAGTGAAAGTTTGACAAGATTGAGGATTTGGCATCACAGTAAGCGGATTTAAGCTTTTAGCTGGAAACTTTCCAACAATAGTTTCCTTTGAATGAACGACGAGAGATCTTAAAGATAATGATGAAGTATAGCCTTTCTATAAGACCCCATGCCTATAGCTAAGATCATCTAACCGAAACATTGTGGAAAAGGCTAAACAACTCTTAAACAATAAATCAACATATTGAATAAAAGATCTTTTGACCGAGAGCGCAAAACAGAAGAGCACTCCAAGTCAGAAATCATCAAGACACAAAGCTCCTTTGACAACTCAAAACTAGAAATTTTCCTCAGTGGATTGAAAGAAAAATAGACTATCGTCTAGTTCAAGAAATGACACTATAGTGATAGACTGTCATTCCATCTTAGCTTCTGGCTTCTACAAAATGACAGTGCTTTTTCTCTGGTCTTCTTTTCCTTCTGCTCAACTCATAATACGTGTCAACCCTTCAAGTTCCGGAAAACATCACAGAAAGACTCCCTTTTGTAATATTGAAGTATGACTTCTTTGGAAGTTATGCTTTCAACATTCTTTATTAAAAAAAAAAAAGTTATGCTTACAACCCCTAAACATTCCACATTGGTGGAAACTCAGTGATGTAACAACATCGGATATCAAAGAAAGGGCAATGTACCCGAGAATTAGGAAAGAAAGTCAATATCCCATAGATTGGGAAATTCAATCGCCCACAACTGGATTAATGTCAGGCAGTCAAAGTTTCTTAACAGTGCTGAGGGTTTTAGATGTCAAGCGATTTCTTATAGCCTATTGGTATAAAGGTAACATTGGATCTGCACCAAATTTACCTAAAGAGCAAACAGAATGAGCGACAAACATAAGAACCAGCATGAAGACAAAATGAAGTGCTTCAAACTCTAAATAACCAGAGCTCTGAAATAATAACCAATCTAACTACTCACAAACCTCAGAAACACATAGCCAGTCGTCTCTTGAGAAGATTTCCTGCTTTGTGCAGTAACGAATCCGGCCGATTTGCAGTGTATGTGACAATGCTCTAAAAGAGCAGTGCTATTACCAAAAATAAAATCTACGCTTCCTTCAATATAGCAATCTTTCAAATATTGCTTCCCGTAATGCAAATACAATGTATCCTGTAGACATAAATCAAATAATTTTCTTTAGAAAAATGTAAAAACTCTCAAAGTCGTCAATCACAGACGCTACTGAAAAATGAGTATGTTAAGCAACAATATTCCATGTAACCAAGAAGTAAATGTGATATACACATCCAGAAGGGGGACAAATTGGCTGGGAATTAATTAAGGCAGCTGTACATATTTGGGCATGGCAGGAAAATGAAAGGAATTTATAAATGATCCTAAAACAGATGAAATCACTCTTGGGGAAATCAGAGCACATATAAGCTACAAAATTTCTTCTTTGACATGGGGTCGTCGACACTTGCAGGAACTGGGAACTGACTATTAAATTGGATTTTCCAGAAGGTGCATAAGTAATGTAGTATACACACCTGCCAACCAAGAAATCTGCAATTATAAAAGGCACAACGATCCGCTGTAACTCTGATTGCCACTGCCTGTCCTGATCCCTGTTGGAAAAGAACAAAAAGAAATGAAGCATAATAAACCGAGCTACATGGAGCATTTGTAAAGAGCAAAAAGGACATTACCTGAGGAGCAGAGTTTTCAAAGGTGATGTTCTCAGCAATAAAATCCTCTCCTTCCACTATTGTACTTCCACACCCAAATGTCCCGGTACCAATTAGCCTTGCAGCCTACGTGTCAATCGAACTGAAAATTAATAACTGAATAGCGCAATAGTAAGCATATGAAGGAGAAATGAATATCGAACTAAATGCGAATGTTTCATCTAATATCTTAAGCTGCTAAAGATCAAAACTTTTATTTACTTATGTCTTACCACGTCTATCACCTGTTTAACAAATATAGGTCCAATGCTTCTGTTTCATCTAAAGCTGGATGCAGACATTTATTTGCTTATTTATGTCTTTAACACATCCATCATGTGTTTAACATGCCTGATCGAGTTATGCTGTTACATTTAATCCCGTTTGGCCGTACAATATTTCCTTATTTGCAAAAACTACTGAAGATCATTTGCAAATAATATCAACATCTGAACTTCAGTGAAATATTGAAAAATTCTTATTCTTATTTAAAGAGTATCTCAAGTGAAATAATGATTTTTACCCACAAAACATCAAAGACATTTTCTCTCTGAAATTCATGTGCAAACACAACTTCAACATTCAAATATTGTTGTTCAACTTCAACTGCAGATACTCCTTTTTTTTACTTCAACCAAATATTGTCCAAACACCGACTAAAACCATTAAAGATAGATATCTCTTTTCACTTACTTTAACACATCTCAAGTTAAATTCTTCTGTTCAACTAAAAGTTGAAACCGTTAAGATAGGACACTTTTAATAACTTCATTAAGTATTTTAAAACGTCTGTATATATGCTATCAAAATTGATAATTTTTTGTTTACTTAATTATGTAGTCAATACATTGATCACATGTATTCCACCAAAATGTGAAGAAAAAAAAAGGGATAATAGCACTTCTGGTTCCCCCGTTATTGGTAATATATGATTTTGATCCTTGTGATATCTAACTTAGCACATTGAACCTTCATAAAATTACTGAATTATCAACCGTGACACTACTTAATTACCAATGTGTCATATTTAAGTTTGCATTACTACTCAGTATCTGACATTATAGTTCTAAATTGTTAATTGAAAGTTAAATATGCTAAGTCAGATATCACAAGGACCAAAATATAATTTACCAATAACTGAGTGACTAAATATGCTAACCCCCCC
>AWOL01S0045380.1:5070-19025 GCA_000715115.1 Nicotiana otophora
TCTCTTCTAAATGTCCTTAGTTTTAGACTCATTTGAGTTCATTCGGGCTATACTAAGCTTTGTATAATTTAGAGAAGCCATTAGCTCTCTTGTTTACATGGGCTTAATCCCGAGGACTTATCCATTCCCGTCACCTTCTTACTCGCCCTTTCTCATCCTTACTCATATCATAAAACCTTGCTGTTTTACTATACTTTACTTTGTGATCTATACGCATCTATTTATAATATTTGCAACCCTCCTTCAACTTGCTTGCACCATAGATTTCCTTATGTCATTCTGGAACATCAAGAGAGACATCACATCGTCTCAAACTCTTCTTTATTCTTTTAACTAGATCTCTTGATACATAGAAACCATAGGTCGAAAAATATGGTACTGACGACACTGCTATCATTCCTGGATACTGAATCCCCGCGCTTCTAGCCTTCTATCCGAAGTATGAACCTTTCACAAATTTCTGCATTTGAGTATCTCGTATGTTGTTTACCTTTGCCTTAGAATCTCGCATCACATCTTCTATTTCCTTCATGACCTCCCTTACATATAGGTACAATTCACATCTGCGACTTGAAGCTCTATTATAATACGTGCACCTCTGGTGCATGTACCCTCTGGTGGGAGCTTCATATTGACTTCTTATAAGGCTTTATCGTAGAGCCGTTATAGAATATGGTTGTTGTACTATATCCGTTGTACCACTAATATTACGAGTGATTCTGCAATTCTCTCAATCATGACGTCTATAATTTTCTGGGTCCTATAATCATACTCTTGACTTACTTAGTTGATGTAACTCTTTAGTTTCCTCTTCCCTCTGATCAACCTTTATGTAGACGTAAGCTATCTTCCGATCTACGGCTCATGGTATTAGTTATTAATTTAGCCTTTCATGGGCGCTATGGAATATCCGTGATACCATCATCTAACAATTCAATCCTTTGTCTATGACCTAGACTCAATTCTTTCTTTTACTTATACTGGAGTCTTCTACGACTGTATAATTGTCACATATATGCTACATGGATAACACTCTGAAACCTTAAGTGCGTTCATAACGTAACTAACTTTAGATCATTGATCGGATAATTCTTTTTGTTCCTTCTCAGCTTTCTTTAAATGTAAGGAATTACTTTTCCTGGTCTTTCTGCCACCCTTGTTGCGTGTATACATAACTTATCTTAGTGCCCCTAAATATTGTAATTCCATACCACTCATATGATCTTGAATATTGCTTCTGATTTTTTACTTCCTGTCCGTTAGCCACGGTAGGTGACACTTTCTTATGGAGTGCATACAATGTTGTAGTGAGACTGTTGTTACAAGACCATTTCCTCTTTAAGTCATTGTGCTCAAGTTGAAGCCTTCTTCCTTATTTCCTCAGCTAGTCTTTCATTGTAATACTTAGGGAGGTCCCTCTAACTCTTGTAAAGCTGTAAGCTTATTACGGATCTTTTGATGTCCTTCCTTGCCTATAATTAGCCGTAGTTACTTACTTCCACGCCCTTGTGCTTGTAGGGTTGCTTCTGAAATAATATTTTGACTGTCTTCCCAGTGGCACTCTCTTGTTTCCCGTAATAATCATACGGTACCTTTAACTACCCCAACTCCTATCTGAATACTTTTCAAGTATTATAATGATATTACTGCGAGGCTGAATTCACTATATTTGGTTTTACTAAGTTTATCTTGCACGATTTTCTCACTCGTCTGTAACCTCCTGTTTAGCCATAACAAGGCTCTTCCTGAATCAATTACTAACTACTCGTTGGCCCATTCTCGTATCAATATTTCGCATAATCTATCTGGGGTTATTTCCTTTGTCTTAACTTACGTCTCACACTGGCTCCTTATCTATCAATAACATCTTGGGTAGGAACCCTTACTTCCTTTCCTTGACATCGTGTTTGCATAATGTTCTGGAATCATAACATATCTGTAGGATTTGAATTAGTGCACTCTCATCCCTTTTCTCATTTTTATCGCATTCATCCTTTACCATTCCATAGTTACTAGAACCGCTTAATGCTGAGTTAATGCCACACCACTCTATATCCCCCCTTTAGGGGAGTACTAAGTTCTATGATGATCTACGTATAGATGTTTTTACATCTTCATTTTTGGCGTCTTTCCAACTTGTCGATGATCCTTACTCCCCTCGCGGTAATCCTTCTGTACTAAGGATAACGAAATTTCTTACTTGCGAGGGTGACACTTAGTGTAACTGGCACATACTACTTCTTAAGCTTAACTTTTCTCACCTTGCTTGCTTTAGGGAAGTGTCTTCCTGAATGACCTTTAAAGGGTATTCTTCTATCGTCCATCCTATTATCGCCGGGACGAAATCTCTAAAATTCTCATGATACCGACTATTACTTAGTCCCTAGTTCATGTTTAGTTTATCTTGTTCATCAGTCCATGCTGATTTCTTATTACTCTTTGGTCTAACCTTTCCTTTTGGTAATCACGTTGGAGTCACAAACTTATTTCTCAAAATGTGGATATGACTTTATGGCCTATATTCTTTTGTTGTCTCAAGGCCATTCACCTCTCTTCTTTTCCTTCACTTGACTATAGACTCTATAATACTGTCATATTTTTGATCTACCGTTGTCATCCATGTATCGCATCTTACTCATAATGCTTCATTAACTCTATTCTTCTTTCCCTGCCAACATCTCTGTCTATCACTTTATTGCGAAAACTCGAACAAGACATTATTTTGCTTTTAGCTCCCCTTGCTCTATCTACTGGCTCTTCGGGTTTCCTAACATTCTTTCCCTACTAGGGTCGGGAGCCACACTAAGGTAATATTTATCCCTTCAAGGCTTCGAGTGCCTATCTTTGTAGTACTCATAACTACCTGTACTATTTTAGAGTGTATCCTCTGGGTGTTTTACAGGGAGATCTATTAGCACATTTACAATATCCTTCGGAAATGTAAGCTAACGCTAACAATCCGTTTACCATTTTGCTTACCCTAACACCAGTTAGATCCCGATATCTTGCCTTCTCTTATACTACTTCTGTTAGCCCCCGTAGGGCATAAATGAGATGAGTATAGCCAATTGTACACACCTTTGTTATTGTTGAAGGTTACTCAAAAGGCTTATATTCCTCTTAATTGCTGAAACTCGTGTCTACCTTCCTATTCTCTTATACCTTTTTACCGTAAGAGTGGATAATATTCTTGCCTTAAATCTCCTTATCAAGAACCTTACACATATTAGTACACATATGATCTGCTGAAGACCTCACATTTACTTATCATAAGAATCATGCAAAATCGAGTTCCTTTGACTCAACTCTTCCAGAGCTATATCTCTTATCAACCATCTTTCTAGAAGTAGGCATCGTCAAATTATGAATAAGATAGATTTTAGGAAATTGAGTTCTTACAACCGAGCTCTACCACACGATCTAGAGTAAGAAGAAAGAATGACAGTACTAAATGCCCTGTAGCCTCCTACTTATAAATGTGGTGCACAACACACCCATAAACAAGACTCTACTACACACGGCTTGTAGACTCCCTAGGACAGAACTGCTCTGATACCACTTTTGCACGACCCAAGCCGATGGGCCACGACGGACACCCGGTACCTTACTCAACCGAGTACTAACATAACATATCTTTTCGTATCGTACTATAATAGATAACTGAGCCGGAGAGGCTGCTGTGAGATAGGTAGAATACAACATATAATACCAACTTATACATAAGACATATGGGCCTATAAAACAAAAATAACCACTCGTACACTGAACATAGGCCGACATGGCCATACTATCTTTTACATACATGACATCTGTCTACAGGCGTCTAAGAATACATAATTGTCATAAATGTCAGGACAGAGCCCCGCCATACCTAACAATACACATCTAAATCTTTATGACCAAACAAGCAACTCCGGAGCAAATGGAGTGCACCAACATCTTCCGCTGAGCTAATGGCCTGCTTGGAGTACTCTCGACTTGTCTATTGAGACATGCGGGCATAAAACGCAGTGTCCCCAGGCAAAAGGGATATCAGTACAAATAATGTACCGACTATGTAAGGAATGAAAATCAGTAAACAATAGACATGAGAGAAACATGGAGTAAAAGACTCGACATGCATGTTTGAATAATTCTCTAAATCATTTCATATTTATAATGTCATGCATATGCATATAAATTTCATACCATTCAGAGGTATATGCGTTCATAATATCATCAAGCCTCTGAGGGCATCCCATCATATCATCTCGGCCACTATGGGAAATTCTTCAACGTATACCAGCTGATCAGGTGGTGGTGCGTATATAACGCCGTAACCTTTTCATATATATATATATATATATATATATATACATATATAAGCGTATATAATGCCGTCTAGTCATGGGTCAATGTACATGTGTAAATGAATGCAATACATGAGAAGTACGTCAATAAAATCTTTCGGAATGTCATAAGACCATTATACCTCTGATCAATATCATGAAACAAACTTTATCAACTTACGTATTTTCTGAGACACATGAACAGGCGATAGAATAATTAGACATATGGGAATTCAAGAACATATGCATCTCTAATACTTCTATGAATAGAGTCATTTATAGCAGTTGTGTATTTGCTCGTTTCATTCGTGTCGTATATATCATGCCAAAAAGAAATAAGGGATAACCATAACATACTTGAACCGATTCTCTTGACTATCCCTTTAACAATGTTGATTCCGACAACGCGTAACGGCGGATCGAAGTAGGGAATAATCCGTATGATATTTTTGAGAAAGATTGCACAGTAGTCCTTTAGAATAGCAAAATCACGTTGCTAATTTTCTAAGAAGTCTCGTAATATATCCTCAGATAAATTCTTTTGCTGAAGGCTCGTTACTTGGAGGTTGGATGCTAGCATCTCCAGTCTATATATTAAAGAAGCCTTTTGTTGAATTTTCATCATAATCTTATGTCACTTTTGAAGAATTGGAGAAGACTTGTATGGCTTTTTCTAAAGCACTCACGTTCCATTCCATATATTTGTGATTTTGAGAGCCTTTTATGGCTTATAACCAAGAGTCCATTTCAAGATGCCACGTAGCTCATAACATCCTTAGTCACTTTAAGCTTGATGAAAGCTTTACACATGCTGCCACATTGGGAGCACTCAACCTTATCTACATTACGCTTAATTAACCACTAATCTCTTGATTAACTTGATAATCTCCACTAACCAATAATTAACCAATTACACACATAATTAAGAATTATCTCAAATTACTTAAAATACTACTCACTTTTAACACACTTCATACACCTTACTATCATGGCCGTGTGGTACCTTATATAGTACTAGTCCATAAATACTGGGTATTTTAGCTCGAATAGTATTTTCTCCAAAATGTCAAACATCGACGAAATTCATTTTCTTCGATTATCTTACCCTCTCACCTTCACGAATTTACTCGTCACTTGTTTGAAATACCATAATGCTTATAATCTAAAAATAATCCCATTCCCGAACTTAAGTCGATTAACATACGACGAAACTTTAACGTACAAAAATACGGGATGTAACATCTCACTTCCGAGCATCCATCAATTTACTTATAGCGTACTTTCACATACGAAAACATGGGGTGTAATAGTTACGACTCCAAAACATTATGCAAGCATTCCGGGGAGAGGCGGTAAGTGTTCCACCAGTAGATGTTATTGATAAATAAGTGCAAATGAACACTTGATATATAAGGAGCCAGTGCGAGGGGTAAGTTAAGAAAAAGGACATAACCCAAGAAATATCACGCAAAATATAAATAAGAGAATGGACTAACGAGTAGTTAATAGTTGATTCAGGAAAAGCCTAGTTATGGCTAGACAAGAGGTTACAGATAAATTAGCAGATTGTGCAAGATAAACGCAGTGAACCCAACATAGGGAATTAAGTCTCGTAGATATGTGGCCGCGTGAGTTTATAGGGATTGTGTCGTCACAGTGCATGGTTGGGACACCATGGCTGATCTCATTGAATTAGGAATGGTCAATTTTGATGTAATAATGGGGATGGATTGGCGTTATTCATGTTTTGCCAAGCTTGATTGTCGAACTAGGACCCTTAGGTTTGAATTCTCAAATGAGCCAGATATTGAATAGAATGGGGATGATATAGTGCGGAAGGGTAGGTTTATCTTAAGGCCACAAAGAAAATCAACAAAGGGTTGTTTGGGTTACAGACACCGATGTTGAGGTTCCTACACTTGTGTTTGTACCAGTGATGAATGAATTTCTGGAGGTCTTTCCTGGTGGCCCATTGGGATCCCACCAGACAGGAAGATTGATTTTTGAATTGATGTTATGCCATGCACGTAGCTTATATTTATTCCACCCTACATAATGGCACCGACATAACTGAAGGAACTAATAGAGCAGTTGAAGGACTTGTTAGAGAAGGGTTTCATCTGACCGAGTGTGTCACCTTGGGGTGCACCAATTCTCTTTGTAAGGAAGAAATATGGATGACTGAGAATATGTATTGACTATCGGCAACTCAACAAGGTCACAATTAAGAATAAGTACCCACTGCCAAGGATAGATAACTTGTTTGACCACTTAAAGAATGCTAAGTATTTCACCAAGATTGACCTAAGATCATGGTATCACCAATTGAAGATCAACGAATAGGATATTGCGAAAACAACTTTTCAGGACCCGGTATGGGCATTTCGAATTTCTGGTAATATCTTTTGGGCTAACAAATGCCCCGCCAGCTTTCATGGATCTTATGAATCGAGTCTTTAAGCCATTTATTGACTCCTTTGTGATAGTGTTCATTGACGATATTCTTGTATATTCATGAAGTCGAGAGGACCATGCCAATCATCTCAGGGGAGTTCTGCAGACTCTATATTAGCACAAGTTGTATGCAAACTTTTCGAAGCGTGCATTTTGGCTTGAGTATGTCATATTCTTGGGTCATGTCGTCACCAGAAAAGGAATTAAGGTTGATCCGTAGAAGATCGTAGTTGTGAAGAATTAGCCGAGGACTACAACACCAATAGAGATTTGCATATTCTTGGGTTTAGCTGGGCATTACAGAAAGTTTGTGTAGGGGTTCTCTACTCTTGCCTCCCTATTGACTAAATGTACTCAGAAGGTAGTTAAGTTCCAATGGTGCTTGTGAAAAGTGCTTTCAGGAGTCGAAATCAAGATTCACTACAACACCGGTGCTGACCCTACCAGAAGGTACATATGGGTTTGTTGTATATTGTAATGCTTCAAGAATTGGGCGAGGGTGTGTATTGATACAACATGGAAAGGTGATCGCTTACACTTCCAAGCAGCTCAAAAATCATGAGAAGAATTAACCAACACATGACTTAGAGCTCGCGGCCGTGGTTTTTGCATTGAAGATTTGGCCTCATTATTTGTATGGTGTCCATGTGGATATATTCACGGACCACAAGAGCCTTAAATATATTTTCAAACAGAAGGCATAGAATCTAAGGCAGAGAAAATGGCTTGAGTTACTCAAGGACTAGGACACCGATATTTTATATCATCCGAGGAAGGCTAATGTTTTGGAGGATGCTCTTAAACAAACATCCATGGATAGTTTGGCTCACTTAGAGACACAGCAAAGATCATTGGCCAAGGAAGTTCATCGGTTGGCTAGTTTTGGAGTTCATCTTGTGGACTCTAGTGAAGGAGGAGTAATTGTGCAAAATATAGCCGAATCATCGCTTGTTGTGGAAGTCAAGGAAAAAAAGTATGACGTTCCGTTGTTGGTACAGTTGAAGGAGGGAATTCATAAACATAAGACCATGGCTTTTTGTCTTGGCATGGATGATTTTATGCTAAGGTACCAAGGGCGATTATGTGTTCTTGGAGTAGATGGTCTTTTGGAAATAATCATGACCGAGGCTCACACTTCCAGGTATTCCGTTCATCCAGGCTGTACAAACATGTACCATGATGATCTTAAGGAAGTCTACTAGTGGAACGATATCAAGAGGAATACAGCAGACTTTGTGGCAAAATGTGCACATTGTCAACAAGTAAATGCCGAACATCAAAAGTCTGATGGGTTGGCACAGAACATAGAAATTCCTATGTGGAAATGTGAGATGATCAATATGGAATTTGTGGTGGGACTACCTCGCACACCTCACAAGTTCAACTAGATTTCAGTAATTGTGGACCGACTCACAAAATCAGCACACTTATTACTTGTTAAGTATACCGACACTGCAAAATAGTATGCTCAGTTGTATATGAAGGAAATAGTCAGGTTGCATGGCACTCCAGTTTCTATTATCCCCGATCGAAGGGCACATTTGACAGCTAACTTTTGGAGGAAAGTTCAACAAGGTTTGGGTACTCAAGTGAATCTTAGTACAACTTTCCATCCACAGACCGACGGGCATGCAGAGCGGACCATTCAGACTCTTGAGGGTATGTTGTGCGCTTGTGTTCTTGACTTTAAGGGTAGCTGGGATGATCACTTGCCATTCATAGAATTTGCCTACAACAACATTTATCATGATAGCATTCAGATAGCACCTTTCGAGGATCTATATGGAAGGCAATGTAGGTCTCCTATTGGGTGGTTCGAGATTGGGGAAGAGGAGTTGATAGGGCCCGAACTCGTGCATCAAGCTGTGGAGAACGTTGATATCATTAAGGAATGATTAAAAACTACCCAAAACCGTCAAAAGTCCGATCGCGATGTACGTCATAGGGAATTGCTGTTTTAAGAGGATTATTCGGTATTCTTGAAGGTTTCCGCGATGAAGGGTGTAATGCGATTTGGTAAGAATGGAAGATACAGTCCGAGTTATGTCTGACCATACAGAATCATTCAGAGGATTGGTCAGGTGACTTACAAGCTAGAACTACCTCTAGAGATGTCTTTAGTGTACCCGGCGTTTCATGTATCCATGTTGAAGAAGGTGATTGGAGATCTGTCGCTTATTGTTCCAGTGGAGACTATAGAGTTTAATAAGGAATTGACTTATGAAGAGATTCCAGTTACCATTCCTGATAGGCAAGTCCGGATGCTGAGAAAAAAATAGATTGCCTTCGTGAAAGTGTTATGGCGAAAGCATTAGGTCGAAGAGGCCAACTGGGAAGCTGAGGAAGAGATGAAGAAGGCATATCCTCATCTATTTGAGTTTCTATATAGTTGTGTCCATGAAAAATATTAAAATCTAACTTTCTACAAATTATGTTTCCCATGTAAAACTTATGTTAAGGACACTTTTTTTAATGTAATGTTTATGGCGTTGTGGCCGGTGTTGTTTGCATGTTTTTTTACATCATTGAGTTGTGGTTATGTTGTTAGGACTGGTTCTAGGATTCTCTGCTAGGTGGATAGGCCCAATTATAGGGGAGACTCTTGCGAATGTTTGGGAAATTCAGGGAGTTCGGAAAGAATTTGGAGGTTGTTTTGCGGTCAACTATACGACCGCATAATCGTTTCCCAGGCTGCACATCCGTTGCAAAGCCAACATGAAGATTTATGGAGGGAGATTCTACGGTCCAATCTGCGGCCGCATAATTGATATGCGGGCCGCAAGCTGGATCAGAGCAACCCAATGTTTGGGACCGTTGCTGCGGTCCATGTTGCGGGCCACTGACTTGATCTGTGGTGCACTCTATGACCGTAGAGTTGAGTTCGGAGGGTCCATTTTCTAATTTTTAATATCCAACCCCATTTGATTAAAAGCCATTGGGTCTCGTTTAGAAGGCAAAGATATTCGATTTTTGAGTGAGGGGAGTGCTTTAGAGAGAGAGGAGGAAGCCCTAAGTACTTTGTTCAACAACCCTTGCTCAAGATTTGAAATTCAACAAGTAAAAATTGCAAGGTCTTCATCAAATAGGTAAGGTTCGACTCTCTAGCCCTCAATTTCGGGATTGGACTAATAGTAGGTAATTATAAGTGTGATTCTTGAGTGTTATTTATGCATGCATGTACCATCAAGGTTGGTGGTAAGTTTATTGAGCTCAAATAGGTAAACATTGGGTTGTGGGATTGAGGAATCCACCATAGGAGAACCTTGAAACTTTAATTCACATCTAGTGCTTGATAAAATACTCAAATGAGCTGAAACCCCGAATATCTTCCTAATTATGGTTCAAATTTTTCATGTTTCTTGTAGATTGAAGTCGCAAGTATTCATGGATCATTGTAGTAATGTTAGGAAGCACATGTGAGGTATGTTGGCTAAACTTCTTTGTAGAATCGATTTCCATGATATCCTCGTAAGTTGCGATTAAGGTTGGCTAAATTTTTTATTTCTCATGTTCTGAGTCCTTCATAATAAAACTCATTATTCTAAAATAAGTCTTGCGTTGAAAGATGTATGCACTCAAAATGTGTTCCAAATGTTCCTATCATATCATTATTCCCTCCGAGAATGTAATCTAGTATGATCAATGTACAAAAGGTGTTGTGATTTAAAATCATGTTTGAATTTCAAGTTAGTATAACTAATTGTGGAAGAGAAGCTCAATGTCTTTAAGACCTCTGTTTGCTCATATGTGTACTTAAAGTCTTGATTTGGAATTCACTTATTGATGATAATCCAAGGTAATGTTTAAATGTTATAGAGGTGAGTATGAAATATGAAATATGGTACGTGCCGAGAATGATATTACAATTGTGGCCACTAGTGCCAATGAAATGGGAAGATGTGTGAAATATTATGAAGTCAGTTATAAATCCTTTAAATAATAAATGATTTGAGAGTATCGTTTAGTCACCGAGGAAGCGTAGGTCAAAATAACCTAACCTCGAAACTACACATGCCAGTGTAGAAGTGATTGGGGGGTATATCCCCGTGTTGATTTGATGAGGTTGTTTTCCCCTTATATGGGATGAGATTGATGTGTTGAGATATTTATCCGTAAATGGGATGAGATTATTGCTAACGATATTTGATATGATGTCGACCCAAATAGAATTGTGGTGAGACGGCTTAGCCGATTGAGCGTAGATCGGTCGCCATGTCGTGCACATGGTGGTGTTGTGATTGGATGTCTCGAGGTGAGACAGCTTACCTGATCAAGCTGAGATCGAACTCTATGCTAAAAGCACGGTAGTGTATTGGTACTAAATAAATCCCTACTTCAAAATGTTGAAACTTACCTGAAATTTATCTTTCTCTTAGGTTTGCACTTTAATATTGTTTAAGGCTCTCGTTGATTTCATATTTCCTTCTCATTTTATTATTACTCGTTCTATTGAGAGTGTATTTAGTTTTACATACTAGTACTATTCAATATGAACTAACGTCCCCTCTGCTGGGGGCGCTACATCTTTAATGGATGCAGGTGGTTCCACAGCAGGCGGTATTGATCAGTGATAGCAGTAAACCCTCTCCTCAGCTGACTTTGTGAGCCCCCCTTCATTTCGGGGTCTTGTATCTCCTGTCCTATATGTATATTGTTTTGAGGTATAGCCGGAGCCTTGTTTCATGCACTATCACGCTACTCATTTTGTATCTATTAGAGGCTCCGTAGACATAGTGCGGGTTGTACCTTGGTTATGGGGAAGTCAAACTAGTAATGTTGTAATTGTATCAAGCGTTCCACTCCTAAATTATGAATGTGTAATGTCTTATTTTGGAGATTTATAAATGGCGTAATTATAGGTAATTAATTTGGTGTTGTTCCCATGATCTTCTCAATCTAATTAATGAGAATATATCTTCTCTTTACACATGGGTGTGTTCGGGTAGAAGGCATTGTACATGCTCGTTTGGCCGGGTTATCTAGGTTGAGAGCTGGTCGCGCTCCCCGAGGTCGGGGTGTGACACAAGAATGCCTTGATTAAAGTATTAAGTGAAGCTTATGTACCTACCAGTATTACTAGTGGGGAAATGTCTAACATGGTAGGACAGGTACTGAAGTGTCACAAAATTACTTTCCACGAAGTGAGCTACCGCCGGAAGGGTTGAGTCACAACAAAGCGTTGCTTATCACTGTGCAATTTGAAGACAAGTTCATTGCCAGTGACCTGATAGATGGAGGTTCGTGCCTGAACATATGCTGATTGACTAATTTGAAAAGACTTGAAAAGTCCTGCATGAGAAACGAATGGGAAGCATTAATGTGAAAGTTTTTTATGGATATCAGAGAGCGAGTATTGGGGAAATCAATCTTGATCTTCATATGGGCGCGACCTAGTTTGATGTCAAATTCCAAGTGCGAGACATATCCGCCACCTACAACTTGTTATCGGTATGATCATGGATACACCTTGATGGGGCGGACGCTTCTACTCTGCGACAGGTTGTGAAGTTTGAGAGGAATCATCAAGAGGTAATTATTCACGGTTATGGAAGCAACCCTATCTACACCAACCATACTGTGCTAGTTATCGAGAATAGTAGGAAATTGGGAGGAGAAACATACAACCGCATTGAGCGGGTAAATGCAAGAAAGTGAAGTTTCCTAGTAGTTCGGTAGACTTTAAAAGATAAGTACATAATTCTTTGTGACTATACTAAACCTACTCATGACTCATGAGACCTATGAAACCTAGTGCTCTGATACTAAGTTCTCACGATCTAACACCCACCAGAGTCGTGATGGTGACTAACACTACTTGCTAGGAAGCCAACGATCTCATAATATGATAATCATTTGAATATATCATAAGTATCTGATAATAATAATTGAAAAATTTCTACAACCATCCCAAATCTGGTGTCAATGAGTACATGTGCACTACTGAGTATCAAACATAAACTAATCGTAGTAGAACTGTCTGAGTAATAGAATAGTACTGAAGAAAATAAAGGAAAAGAGAGTCAAGGCATGCTTACATCATAGCACCCTTTATGTCTCCAAGCAGGTACTAGCACGGATCTAGCGATCACCACGTGCTGATACACCTGGATCTGCACATGAAGTGCAAAGTGTAGTATGAGTACAATTGACCTCATGTACTCAATAAGTAAAAGGACTAACCTTGGGCTGAAAGCAGTCACGAGCTCAAAAGAAGACAGTCAGCTTCCAATGTAATGACAACACAAGTATAATAATGACAATAACAATAAATAACTCAAAGGAATTAACATAGTCGACTCGTTCATATTACAGAAATTTAGACATGATTTCAAGTTCAACAATTGAAGCCAAAAACTGATAGGAACAAGTCAGTTACAACTAGCATGAGGAATGGTACATCTCTATGCCTACATGTCAAATATGCATGTCAAATGAATGATTTCATAGTGATATTCCCAAGTACTCTCACACTCAAAATACTCAATCTCCCTGTCTCAAATGCCCACTCATCATACGCATGCAATCACTCATCACTGTACAGGTGCATGGAATCAATGCCCCTCACTATTGCACATGTACATATCATTTTGCCTGCGCTAACTATTGATATGTCAGACTCCGCATGCGTGGATCCTGCCCAAGCGCTAATCAAAGCCAATAAGGCCTGATGCACCATGGAGCCCAATCCACAAAATAATAATAATAATAGTAATAAAGCCAATATGGCCTGCTGCGGCGTACAACCTGATCAACAATAACACTCTCAACACGACTCTAAGGCCCAACTCAATCATAAGTCTCTCAAGTATCAAGGGCTCACAATCTCACACCACTCAGCCCAACAATGGTAACATGCGATGTAACAATGAATGATAAACATAGATTGCGATATGACATGCAAACGAAGAACCATGACTGAG
Organism: Nicotiana otophora; assembly: GCA_000715115.1. Classification (NCBI taxonomy): domain Eukaryota; kingdom Viridiplantae; phylum Streptophyta; class Magnoliopsida; order Solanales; family Solanaceae; genus Nicotiana; species Nicotiana otophora. The sequence continues at coordinate 18,773 of AWOL01S0045380.1, forward strand.
TGTAAAATTACTGTTAACGCATATAACTCAAACAACATAAATAGCGTCATTAGGTCTAAATAAATAAGCACATAGCCTAAATATGATTTCTAACATGAATCAAAACTCAATTACACAGATAATACACGACTTGAAAGCAACACAGTAAAGATATCAACTCGGTTTATGATTAACATAGTTCACACCCACATGCCAGTCACCTAACACATGCGTCACCCCAACACATATAACTTAATTAGAACTTATATGGTTG
>AWOL01S0045381.1:3218-16735 GCA_000715115.1 Nicotiana otophora
TCTATGTGCCTTAGACTCTAAATTGCTCACATGTGTACTACACACCTTGATTTGAATTGTATTTGTTGTTGATGACGATGATAATATTTGAAATTGAAAAGGTGAGCATGAAATACTGAATATGGCCAACGTGCCAAGAATGATCTTATAATTATGGCCATTAGTGCCAATGAAGATGTGAAAGTAATATGAAATGCAATGATTGATATAAAAAAGTTTATGTCTCGAATAAGACATCCTAGTCGATCGGGCCGTGATCGGACACCATGCCGCACACATGGTGGTGATTGTGCTGGAAATTGTGATTGTGGTCGATGTCCCTAATAGATAGCCTAGCCGATCGGGTCGTGATCGGACTCCGTGTTAAAGATGGTGGTATTGATATTTAGAGTAATTGTGGATTTGTGGTTGATGTCTCTAATGAGATAGCCTAGCCGATCGGGTCGTGATCGGACTCCGTGCTGAGAGTACGGTGGTACTAGTTTGGTGAATAATGGTATTGTGGACAATGGTATATTGATACTAAAAATCTCCCAATGTGAGATATGGAAATTAATTTGAACAATGTCTTGATCCTAAATTGAGGTTTGATGTTGATTAAGGCTTTCATTGATATTATGATAATCTTGTTTGTATTATTTGTCATTCTATTGAGATGGTGTCTAGTTATACATAGTAGTGCTATTCGACAGTACTAACGTCCATTTTCCGGGGGCGCTGCATCTTTAAATGGATGCAGGTGGTTTCACAGCAGGAGATATTGATCAGTGATAGCAGCACACTTTCTTCCCAGCTAACTTGGTGAGGCCCACTTCATCTCGGGGTCATGAATCTTTTGTACTTTGTGTATTCTGTTCGAGGTATAGCCGGGGTGTTGTTGCTGGCATTATCATTGAACTCTTCTTTATCTATAGAGGCTCCGTAGACATAGTGTGGGTTGTGTATTGGTGCTGGAAAAGATAAAATATGTTATGTTGTGGTTGTATTATTTGTCCATTTGAGACTTTAAAAATGATGAAACTATTGAAAATGAATTGGTATTGTAGACATGAACATTGTTTTGTTTAATTAATGAAAATATGTATTATCTCCATTCGTGGATGAGTTTGGGTAGAATAAAATCTAACAGATCGGTCGGGTTCACTCGGTTGAGTGTCGGTCGCGCTCCTCGGTTTTGGGGCGTGACAGTTTACTTATCTTCTTGTGAGAATTTCTTATTGCTTGGGAAGAATGCTGCTAAAGAACAAATGCTATGCTTATGGATAAGTAGGTATATAACATGTACCAGTAAAATGGGAAAGAATGTATTCAAAGTCAGCAAATGCGTGTAGTTCAAATATGGGTTGTTAATTGTTCATACCTTTTGGATCCTTATAGTATTCTTATTACTGTGGGAAAATTTAGTTTTATTAGCCATACTTAGTCTAGTAATCTAGAGTTAACAATATCTGTGAACTTGTTTCAGATTTTATTTTGTCATACATGCTCCTACTTTTATGTTTGAACTACTAGGTTATTTTTATCCAACATAGAAAATGTCCTTGTAATTAGCAAGAACAAAAATGTATGGTTCTAGCAATTTGAGGCTCAATGCAAAATATTCTATTTGAAGTAAGTTTAATTTGTTGAATAAAGTTTATGGTGTTATTTGGAGTCTTAACCCACATGTTGTATATCCCAAATACATGTTCTATTGTTTTAGTTGAATTATCTTGACTCTTTCAGTACATAACATGAGGGAGAATAAGAATATTTTGAAGGATAACCGAGCATGGAGAGAGCTGGCGTGAATTAGCAATTGCTCTCCATGTATGCTTTATATAGAGACTGCTTATATATGGTAATGTTCATAGTTTATATATCGTTTGTGATGATGGTGAAATGATATATAACATATTATTTACCAGTGATTTTTGGTCGTGGATGACAAAGATTCTTCAACAACGGAAAATGAAGGTGGACAAGGACTTGGATGAGTTTGAAGACAAAGTAGATTGAAGGCATTTTATATTTGTTAGTATTTTGTGTATGTACCAATGAAAATGTACTGTGAAGTATTGGATATCCTATTTGTAATTGACTTGGATATCTTATTTGTATTTGACTTAGCAATAAAAGGTTTCACAAATTCTGTTTGATAATTTGATTGTTTGTTTTTGAGTTGTCTATTAACATGTTAATGGGTTGAAGGAAATATACATGTAATTTATTTATTAAAATTAGGTTGCTGGGAATGTAGCATATTGGCCATTGAAAAAAATGTTTTAGTGGCAATTGAACTTGTCACAATAACAAAATAGAAATTGTGGCAACCAATAATAATAACAAAAGCTCATAGTGGCGACTAGAGTTGCTGCTGAAACTTAATAATATTTTGTAGCGAAAGCAGTCGCCACTGAATGTCATTTTTAGTGGCGACCTGCCACATAAATCATTTTGGTAGTACTCATTTGTACCGTATTAAATTACTATTTGTGGCGACGACAGTCGTTGCTAATGTGTATCTTTTGTGGTATCTTTTGTGGCAACCACCGGTAGTCGTCACAAAAATTATTCTGTTACGGTTGTACATGCAGCAACTCAAGTGTCGCTGCTATACGTCTTTAGTGGAGACTTTCGTGGAATTTGTAGCGACTTTAGTCGCCTCTGAAAGTTAGATTTCTTGTAGTGCTAGGTCGTTTTCACCATATTGATAACATAAAAATCTGCATGTCCTTTGTTCAAAGTTCACTAAATGTTTTTTCTTTTATTTTGGTTAGTTTAGATTCAAACACTTCTAGGTTAATTCTTGTTTAGATAATTAGGATAGTCTAATTTAGTTAATAGTTGATAACAAGTTCTCGTGGATTCGACATCCGACTTCTAGTCACTTTATTACTTGACAACCGCTTATACGTGCGTGTGCGTTTGGCCGCAACACTTATTATCAACCTAAATGAATATCAATACAATATAATAAACCCCTATTATGTTACGCACCATTAATCTCCTTCCTTAACTCCGTAACAACCCGTAATCCCTATTAACAATCTGTTAACAGTCGTCTAACAACTTTCTAAGTGCTGGCCTATACAATAACTAGTATGCCCTTTGCATTCCTAAATGGACTAGAATACCCTCCTTTATTTATCCTTTATACTATGGGTATATAACATTTGGTTCAATGGATTAGGTGGATTATCTCCGTATATGTTTTAGAATTAAATTGTATCTCATATTTGGTTGTAGGTGTTAGCTAAAATCGTTATTTATTTATACCAAAATCTTGATATAACTTATTTCATATAGAAGGAGGGATAAGTTATTCAGGTTTTAATCATGATTATAATCCTATAATTATAATATGTTTAGTTCAAGGGATTAGGCGGGTTATCCCAGTATAAATTTTGAAAATAAATTTATCATGTGTTTGGTTGAAAGTATTAGCTAAAATTGATAATATTTGTATAGCAAAATCTTGACATAAGTTATCTCATATAAAAGGTGGAATAAGTTATCCAAATTATAATCCTAATTATAATCAAGGATTGTAATCATGCGATATCTAGGTTTTGAACCAACCAACCCCGTATTACTCAAACAAATTCATTCTCATTCTTGTCATAAAAAAAAAGAAACATTATTTGGTAAGAAATCAATTACGCAAAAAGGTTATTTGTGAGATCAGTTTGAAAATCCTTGAAGAGATTTGAAGGTTAATTAAATTCGTACTATATATATTATTTTCCTCTGTCTTTTTTGTTTGCACCCATCATATACAATTCTATTAAATAACTGAGATATTTTATTTTTATTGGACAATTTGATTTTCTTTTGACTTTCTTTACCGCTTGAGCCGATATCAGCCCTAGAACTAGATTTCTAACGTATTTCACGATAATGAGTTGTCGTATGCGAATGTATAATTATGTTAGCTTCGTTGTTCACATGTAGTGGAGGTATGTTATCTGTTATTCATATCTCAAACCATTAGTATATCTTTATGTGTTTACAACCCTTTAATTGCAATTATCCAAATTTTGTACTCAGATTTAAAATCTTTAATTAAGACGTAGTTCACATAAAAAAAAACTAAAGGTGACACTAGAGCTTGTTTCATTGTACAGATGCATGATCGAGATTAGGTGTTATGAAATTAGAAAAAGAGAGAGGATGAAATGGAAAAATTGCCTTGAAATTAAAGACAAATGTTTTATTCCAAGACGATTAAAACCTAGGATCGGATCGGAAGGGAAGACATTTATTTATATATTTGATATTTATAACATACATAAATTTGGACTTAATTAATTAAAAACAATCCTTAAGTTCAATCTCCACATTGTCGATGCTGACCACTTCGCCCCCCTTCTTTGGAACCACAGTTACCGCAATAATGTCTTCATCTTCCAAACCACAGTCCTCAAGCAGTTCAGTGATGGCTAGCTTGAATTCTTTTGGTTTAAACTCATGAGTGGCATTATTAGGTCCATGAACATGTGGCAAGCTGGTATAGCTCCCTGCATACTCTCTCTTGTTAATGTCATCTGCATTCACAGTCTTGTCTGCATTGAGGAACACATCAAACCTTATATACTTGCTATCATCATACTTTACACCCTTGAATGTTAGGATCTCCTCGAATTCATCTTTCTCCTGCTGACTCCTTGATGTAGCTGGCCTCTCTATACTAAAGCAAATGGCTCTGTCCAGATTTGAGAGTGGGAATACCTTGCTGGCTGGCTTAACTGAACTTAGATTCACCTTGCCCTCTGTGCTCTTTTTCCCTGGCTTAAAGTTACGCCATGGGGTGGATGTTGGTTCGTAATCATACCCCATCTTCTTACTGTCCAAACAGTCTCGGACTTTCACACGCCATGGGTCGCGGTTTTCATCGTAGAAAAAGAACTCCGAGTTTAACCAATCTTTGTCTGTGAGATCCCTTCTTTTCCCTCCTAGTGCTTTCCATTCATTCCACATGCGGTCCACATTGGCGTGGTGGCAGTAAAAAACTGGATCTAAACCAGCTGAGTAGAAATTACCCATATCCTCACCGTATGATTTCACACCATTACCCAAATCCGTATCCCGCACAGTACCAGTCCAAATGTGGACCGGAGTATGAGGGATGTTTTCAATGGTTCCCTGCCCCGGATTGGGTTTAGATCCGAAACTGTAAGGCTCTCCGAAGAACAACAGCGGGCATGGAGCATTAGTTATCATTTGACGATACATTAGAAGTAAGTTGTTAGTTATCATCTGTATTTCATTAGTTTTGACTTCATCACCGAAAAAACCAAGATCGATTATGGTTCCATTACGGACTTGTGGATTACGTCTTGCATCGTACAGGGAAGAACCTTCGACATCGAACATAGGAGGCAAACGCATGCCGCTTGGATGGTCCCAGTTCCAATATGGCAAAGCAAAAGTTGGATCATCGATGAGGGAGCCCAAGATTCTCTCGTAGAAGTACAAGTACCATCTATGAAATGGGAAGAAAAGCCAAGATTCGTGAACTTGTAACTTTTGGTCACCCATTGTGTAAGCATCGTTGCAATAAGCACAATGGATATTAGCTTGTTGCTTGAAGCCAAGAGGATCAAATTGGTCTTTGTCTAATTCCTTCATTTTACTAGTGGCTAACTGGTACTTGGCTATATACTCCTCAGTCACGTTTTGGGCAGCGGGCCGCTTACGAAGCTTGGACATGCGAGGGATCTTGTAATATGGAACGCTGTCCATATCATCTGGTTTAGGGGGGCAACAACTATATGGTACAGCTGGACCATCCGTTATCGTGGCCGTTCCACATGATTTTTGATCGGGGGGTGGTACGGGAGCAGCAGAGGCTAATGGCGCAAGATTAGCTGCGCCATACAGCCCTCCTAAACCCAAAAGGACATTCCTTCTGTCAACAGCTCCTTCTTTAATTGCGTCAAGCTGGTTTCCGTCATGCTCGCCCGTGCATGAAACCTTGAAACATTGGTTACGTTTTCCATGGAGGAAATGCTGAGAGGGTTTTGCAAAGAAAGATGAGTTGGTGAAGGAAGAAAAGAGAGTTTTGCTGGTGCATAAAGGTAGAGTAGAAGAAGAAGCCATTGCTGGGATGCATGCTTTTGCAGTGAAAGGTTTCAAACTATTTATACAAAAACAGGCAATGGTACGCAGTACACACGTGAAGCACGCGGCTGATTGTACTTATACTTTTCATGCAATAAAAAAGATAGAAACAAACATGAAAGTATCAAGAAACAAAGGTATACGCCAAAGAACAAAATTACAACTAAGATATTAATAAAAATCTTCCTATTCTAACCTTGCATGTCTGAATATTGTTCTCTTACAAGTGAAACTTTTCGAATTTGATGATTTGATCATAAGTTTTGTACGCTTGTAACCTACCACACCAAAAAAAAAAAAAATTTATGTGCTTATGTAGAAATCTTTCCATGACATTTTATTGCGTACTCACTTAGTGTTTTTTTAACTCAGTAAAAGATTTAACAAAATAAATCGCTTAAACTTAATTGGGCTAAGCGTGCTATATATTTGTTCGGGGATGCATGTGTGCTCTATATATTCTTTATGTCAGTAATAGTCACGATTCAAATTTTCCTCTGTAGAATATCGTGACGGCTCACTCAGTCATGTACCTCTCTAGCCTCACCATCATCAACAAATAAGGAAAACACAGCACACGTCAAGTATCACAGCATATCAGCAAAATAATAGGGACTAAGGTAAACATGTACAATAATATCTATGACTGAGTGCAAATAATGTGAGCATGAATAAAGCCTAAGCATGATCTCTAACATTAAGGCAAACAAGTTCAACAACAAATAAACACATAACCACAGATAATAGCCATTAGGCCTCACAACCTCACGGGACGGACCAAGTTTCAATCCCTCGTGGTGCACACCCACACACCCATCACCTAGCGTAGGTGTCACTTCCAAACAATCACGTGATGTCAAATTTCCGGATTTATACCCTCAAAGCTAGAGTTAAAACTGTTACTTACCTTAACAGCTTAAAATCATACTCCGGGATGCCCTCGTCTCTGGACTCGATCTCCAAAAGTTTCAAATATAACCAAAATCAGAATACTACTATCAACATAGGCTAAAGAATCAAATTCCACAATAAAAACTACATAAATAGGCCAAAAATCTAAAATCGGCCAAAAATCTAAAATCGGCCAAAACCCGTCCCTCGGGCCCACGTCTCGAAATCAGTCAAAAATGGCAGAATAATAATCCCCGTCCTCTCGAGAGTCTAATCATATAAAATGCATCAAAATCGAACTCCGTTTGGTCCCTCATATCCTCACATAAAACTCTCCAAAACTCAAACCCTAACTCCCTCAATTGCACCCTAAACCCCTACTAGTTTTATGGCTAATCAGTGGAAACACATCATAAAAGCGTATAAATAATCCCAAGCGACTTACCTCACCGATGTCTCGTGATTCTCCCTTGAAAAGCACTGCCCCAAAGCTCAAAACTGTTCAACAATGGTGGAAAAAGGGCAAAAATTCACGAAGTGCAACTTATATAGGTTCTACCCTAGGGATTCTGCACATGCAGACCCTTTCTCGCACCTGCGGTCCCAGGTGCGCATCTGCGAAAGTCACTTAAACACCAAGCTTCGCACCTGCGGCTGCCCCTTCGCACTTACGGGCTCGCATTTGCGGTCCCAGGTGCGCATCTGCAAAAGTCGCTTAAACGCCAAGCTTCGCACCTGCGGGCTCGCAGGTGAGATCCTCTCTTCCGCACCTGCGCTCAATGCCGGGCATTCATTTTCCGCATCTGCGACATGCTATCCGCACATGCGATCATCGCACCTGCGGCTGCCCATCCACAGGTGCGGCCACATTAGTAGCCTTACACTAGCAACTTTAGCTGCATTTCCCAACTTCNTCCGCACCTGCGATCATCGCACCTACGGCTGCCCATCCACAGGTGCGACCACACTAGTAGCCTTACACCAGCAACTTTAGCTGCATTCCCCAACTTCCAAACTTCTCGTTCACCATCCGAAATCATCCCGAGCCCCTCGGGACCTCAACCAATAATTCTCACAAGTCATATATCACTACCCGAACTTAGTCGAAACTTTGGAACTCCCAAAACAACAACCAAACACCAATTCAACCTCGGATTCAAGCCTAAAAACTTCTTAACTTCCAAAATTCGCCAACGAATTCGAAACCTATCAAACCACGTCCGAATGACCTCAAATTTTTCACACATGTCACAAATGACACTAAGAATCTACTCCAACTTCCGGAATTTTATTGCGACCCCGATACCTAATTTTCCACTGCCGACCAAAATCGCCAAATTTCTAACTTTCGCCAATTCAAGACTAATTCTATCACGGACCTCCAATTTATATTCCGGACGCACTCTTAAGTCTAAAATCACTCAACGAAGCTAACCGAATCATAAAAATATAAGTCCAGACTCATTTACGCATAAGTCAACTTCCGGTTGACTTTTCTAACTTAGCTTTCTAACTAAGAGACTAAGTGTCTTATTTCACTCCAAAACTACTCCGAACCCAAACCTACCATCTCGATACAACTCAATACAGCTGAACAACACATAAATAAGCATAAATGGGGAAAACGGGGCGATAACTCTTAGAACGACTGACTGTGTCGTTACATCATCCCCTCTTAAACAAACGTTCGTCCTCGAACGAGTGTAACAAAAGAACATACCTAAAATCACAGCATCTAAAGCAATAGCATTTGGTATGGCAGGGAGGGCATAGAAACGGGCATGACCACCCCCTGATCTACCTCCCCCTCTCACGCGACCCATAGCCGATTGGGCTCCGGCCCTAGCTGGCTGGGCGGGTGGTGGAGGAACTATGCTGGTTCCATCGGCCGAGTACTCCACTGTGGAGTCCCACCCAACAGCCTAGGGCAATATGTCGCAATGTGACTAAAATCCCTGCACTCGAAACAACCCCTCCTCTGATGAAACTACTGCTCTTGATGCCCAAAAGCATTACCCGATGACACCTGAGCGGGCGGGGCATAATTAGAACCCTGCGCTGGCAATGCACTGAATGATGACTGACTCTACTGAAACTGACATCCCTGAGGAGCACTACTGAAACCACCGTGACCACGAGGCCTCTTAGCCTCCTTCTCAGCTCTTTACTGACCTCGAACCATCTCAATCTGTCGAGCAATGTCGACAACCTCATCAAAGGTAGCCCCAGATACTCTCTCCCTGGTCATAAGCAATCAAAGCAAAAAACCAAGACCATCTATAAACCTCCTGATCCTCTCTCGGTCTGTGGGAACCAACCAGACCGCATGACGAGCTAACTCGGAGAACCGCATCTCATATTGTGTAACAGACATCTCCCCCTGGCGAAGCTGCTCAAGCTGCCTGCGCAGCTCATCACTGCGGGACTCAGGTACAATCTTCTCCAGAAAGAGAACGGAAAATTGCTGCCAAGAAAGGGACGCTGCGCTAACCGGCCTACGCCTCTCGTAAGCCTCCCACCAATTAAGTGCAGCCCCAGAAAACTAGAAAGTAGTGAATGAGACCCCACTGGTCTCCAGAATACCCGCGGTCCGAAGCATCCTCTAACACTTGTCCAAGAAACTATGTGCATCCTCACCCACAGCACCACTAAATGACGAAGGTTGGAGTCTCCCAAACCTCTCCAATCTGCACTGCTCATCCTCTGGCATCACAGGAGCTACATAGTCCTGAGCAGTTGTAACCGGCTGGGTTGGAGATATCCCCGGTGTCTGTAGTCCCTGAACAACCTGCTTGGGTGTGCGAGCGACGGGAGTCTGAGTGCCTTCCCAGGCTTGAGAGGTGGCTGCGACCGTCGAGATAGAGACCGCCTGAGCAAGGCCGGTACATGTTGTCAAAATCTGAGCTAGGGCCTCCTGAAGGTCTGGAATCACAATAGGCACAGGTGGTGCCTGAGCTGGTGCATCAGCAACTGGAACCTAGTCTTGATCTGGGGCAGCTGGCGGATTTGCAGGTACTGCCCCAACTATTGTACGGGCTGCACCTCTGCCCCTACCTCGGCCTCAGCCTCTCGCGACCCTGGCTGGTGGTACTGGTGGCTGACCCTCCTGACCGGTAGCACGAGTCCTCATCATTTATGAGAGAGTGAAGCAACAAATGTTTAGTTACTATAATCAACAGATTCGCACGACAAGAATTCAAGAAGGTGGAGTTTAATAAAGGTTTTGCAGCCTCTCAAAGATAAGTACGGACGTCTCCGTACCAATCTACAAGACTCTACTAAACCCGCTCATGGCTCGTGAGACCTATATAACCTAGGCTCTGATATCCAACTTATCACGACCTAAAATCTAACCATGGTTATGATGGCGCCTATCGTGTTACAAGGAAAGCCTATTTCCCAAAATATTACTACTAAATCGATTATAAGAATTTAATAAAACATTTCCAGCATTTGAATTTTTCATAAACTAAATCAACTCTAAATATAATTATAGAAAATACGGAAACGAGCCCCAAACATCGGGTTTCACTAAGTCATGAGCGTCTAAATCTATGAACTAAGAAATAAAACTGTCTAACTATCAATACAGTCCAAAAGCAAAAATGATAAAAGGAGTAACAAGGTCCTGCAGACGCTAGCAGCTACCTTGCAGTCTCCAACGATAGCCGGCCTGAACTCAATTATCGTCGCGCTCTAACTCACATGTATCTGCACATAAAGTGCAAGGTGTAGTATGAGTACAACCGACTCAGTAGTAATAGAAATAACTAAGGAACTGAGTAGTAGTGGCGAGCTAAGTAGAACAATTCAATTATTTCTTTATCACAATTTAAAATAAACAGAAATAAAAGGTAAATTCCATCAACTCAATAAATGCTACAAAGAAATTAACGGGTAAAATACAGCAACAGCAAAAGCAATGAATCCTCACAACAATGTCACTCCATCACTCAGCACTCAACACTCAATACTAAATAGGTACCTGCACTCACTGGGGGTGTGTACAGACTCCAGAAGGGCTCCCAAAGCCCAAGCGCTAAGCACGGACAATTCACGTGCTGCACGGCCAACTCACGTGCCTCAATCAAATACCTCACAACAGGCCCTCGGCCTCACTCAATCATGTACCTCTATAGACTTACCATCATCAACAAATAAGGGAAACACAACCCACGTCAAGTATCACAGCATATCGGCAAAATAATAGGGACTGAGGTAAACATGTACAATAATATCTTTGACTGAGTGCAAATAATGTGAGCATGAATAAAGCCTAAGCATGAACTCTAACATGAAGGAAAACAAGTTCAATAACAAATAAACACATAACCACAGATAATAGCCATTAGGCCTCACAGCCTCACGGGACGGACCAAGTATCAATCCCTCGCGGTGCACACAATACTACTATCAACATAGGCTAAAGAATTGAATTCCACAATAAAAACTATATAAATAGGTCAAAAATCTGAAATCGGCCAAAATCCGACCCCCAGGCCCACATCTCGAAACCAGTCAAAAATGACAGAATAATAATCCTCGTCCTCTCCCGAGTCTAACCATATAAAATTTATCAAAATTGTACTCCGTTTGGTCCTCAAATCCTCACTTAAAACTCTTCAAAACTCAAACCCTAACTCCCTCAATTTCACCCTAAACCCCTACTAATTTCATGGCTAATCAGTGGAAAAACATCATAAAGGAGTGTAAATAAATCCAAGCGACTTACCTCACTGATATCTCATGATTCTCCTTTGAAAAACACTGTCCCAAAGCTCAAAACCGTTCAACAATGGTGGAAAAAGGGCAAATATTCATGAAGTGCAACTTATATAGGTTCTGCCACAGGGATTCCGCACCTGCGGACCCTTTCTCGCACCTGCGGACTCGCATCTGTGATCCCAGGTGCGCATCTGCGAAAGTCACTTAAACGCCAAGCTCCGCACCTGCGGCTGACCCTTCGCACCTGCGGTCTCTCATCTGCGGTCCCAGGTGTGCATCTGCGAAAGTCGCTTAAACGCCAAGCTTCGCACCTGCGGCTGCCCCTTCGCACCTACAGGCTCGCAGGTGCGATCCTCTCTTCCGCACCCGCGTTCAATGCCAGGCCTCCGTTTTCCGCATCTGCAACATGCCATCCACACCTGCGATCATTGCACATGCGGCTCCCCATCCGCAGGTGCGACCACACCAGTAGTCTACACCAAAAACTTTAGCTGCATTTCCCAACTTCCAAACTTCTCGTTAACCATCGGAAATCATCCCGAGCCTCTCGGGACCTCAACCAATAATTCCCACAAGTCATAAATCATTACCCAAACTTAGTCGAACCTTCAGAACGCCCAAACCAACACCAAAACACCAATTCAACCTCGGATTCAAGCCTAAGAACTTCTAGACTTCCAAAATTCGCCAACGACGTCCGAATGACCTCAGATTTTGCACACACATCACAAATGACACTACGAACCTACTCTAACTTCCAGAATTCTATTCCGACCCCGATACCTAATTTTCCACTGCCGACCAAAATTGCCAAATTTGTAACTTTCGCCAATTCAAGCCTAATACAACTGTTTACAAAGTCATAAGCTCTATAGAGTTTGCTACAATCTTTTAAATACAACTGTTTGAAATAAAGTAAACAGTGTGAATGCAAATCAGAAGGTGACTCTGAAGCCTATGAAAGCAACAGGTTTATCTTGAGTCTCCACAGCAACAGTCCGCACAGCTAGCTAATGAACAACTGACTTCGAAATATTTGGATCTGCACAAAAATGTGCAGAAGTGTCGTATGAGTACACCACGGCGGTACCCAACAAGTATCAAGACTAACCTCAGTGGAGTAGTGACGAGGAACAGTCAAGACACCTACTGGACTAAATAACCTGAACAAGTATAAGTATAGGAACAACAGAGTACGATATCTATATAAAGACTACACGATGTGGCAATAATACGGTAATTGAAATAAGGAAGGAAACAAAAACTATGAGCGAAACACCATAATAATGACATAGAAGAATGAACGGAAACACTGCCTAAATTCGATAAATCACAGATAAAGAAAGGAAGGGTAACAACTCAACAAAACGATAGCTTTCACCCAGGTTTTAGTCAATAAACTCCACGAGGTACCGAACCTCATACTATTCACAACTCAGAGGTTCTAATACCTAAACCCTAACACTTGGCATCATGTGCCCTCATTACACTTCATAACCGCACTGACGACTCACGTGCTAAATAGAGCCATTCTCACATAGAAGGCAAGTAAACAAGGGTGTGCATCTATACTCAACAATATCGAGAAAACCTCTTAACCGATAAGAGAACTTAACTATGTGTATGCTTGTGCAAGTGTCCTAACATAGTTCATGCCGGCTAGTAAGTACCGAAAAAGAAATGGACATCACGTAGAATGTTTTCACATAACTTTCCACAAGATAAAGCTCACACAGGTAAGTGTACCACTACCCAAACATCAACAACAAGAATGCCTCCAGGCCATCATAAGTCATCAC
>AWOL01S0045383.1:0-28956 GCA_000715115.1 Nicotiana otophora
AGTAGTTCTTTCCAGAGTTCAATTTTCCTTATGTATCACATTCGAGTTTGCGGCATGTTGGCGCATTGTTGGCGTCATACGAGATCTTGGTCAGGGTTTGAGGTGGCTTATTGCCTGTGTAGCTTATACTGGGTGAGACGAGACTATTGNAGGTTCCGCATAGCGATGGTGTTATGTGAGCAGGATGGCTCTCGAGATTCAATCATATATCGCACCTTAGTTGTGCTTGAGTTTTGTAGTGTATGGCGCTATCTGTCTCCCCAGGGATGGTATTATGCACATAGCGTGCTTGTGGCCGATATTCGGGTATTTTGTAGTAATGAGAATTCTAGCTCGATAAGTATCTCTCTATGTAGATTTTATGTGGATCAGGTGGCACGCCGCCACGGGCATGTTATTTGGATCGGGTTGCACGCCGCAATAGTGGTATGTTGATTACAGTCCCCTATATCTATTTTCGTGTGTTTGTTTTTCCATTTTCTAGGGAAGGTTCATAATATCTTTTCAGTTGTTAAATTAGTTACGCGAGTTTAGTAGTTCTTTCCAGAGTTCAATTTTCCTTATGTATCACATTCGAGTTTGCGGCATGTTGGCGTCATACGAGATCTTGGTCAGGGTTTGAGGTGGCTTATTGCCTGTGTAGCTTATACTGGGTGAGACGAGACTATTGGATCGGAAATCAATACAATCAGATTTATATAAGGTATATTAAAGAATAAATGTCTATGTTCAGTTCAGAATGAGGTAATGATCCTTGTCAGGAGGAGAAACTCCATGATTTGTTAACTCGGCAAGTGTTTATGAGTTTCTACGCATCTCTTTTGTCGCAGCAATATTTCAAGAATTGGAACAAGACTTATATGTGTCATGAAGTGTGTTGTGAGCATCAGATTCATGGAATTTCGGATATTGTTGTCAGAGGATGTTATTATGGTCATGTGAATGATGCGGTGCATGGTGTGAATTCAGTGAGAGTAATTGAAACGGTGTTCGTATGATGGAAGCAACCCTAGTAGAGGATTTCAGATGTCGGAATTTGGCTCTAAGGTTTATTTGCCTAAATAAAAGAGAATATCTTCTGAATTTATCAAGCTAATGCGCTCAACTGAGTTGTGGTAGCACGAGTAGGTGCACGAGGTATTAAACAATAATTTTGGACAACTCCATCGCAGTTCTTAGCACGTTCGAGGACGAACGTATATTTAAGTGAGAGAGAATGTAACGATTCGACCGGTCATTTTGAGCTCTAGCGCGTCGTTCAGCATTTTGAGGCCATGAGCAGCTTTACTTCAGGTATTATGACTGGTACGCATGGTCAGAATTGAAATTTCGGAAGTTCAGAGTTGATTTGAAA
The DNA here is from genome assembly GCA_000715115.1 of Nicotiana otophora. Taxonomy (NCBI): domain Eukaryota; kingdom Viridiplantae; phylum Streptophyta; class Magnoliopsida; order Solanales; family Solanaceae; genus Nicotiana; species Nicotiana otophora. The sequence continues at coordinate 1,355 of AWOL01S0045383.1, forward strand.
AGAAAATTTCTCATTTCGGAAGCTTTAAGTTGGAAGAATTGACTAAGGTTGGATTTTTGAGTAAACAATGTTGAAATCGGGATTTGAAGATTCCAACAGGTTCGTATGATGAATTCGGACTTTGGCGTATGTCCGGGTCGAGTTTTGGATAACCCGAGAGCGTTTCAGCGCCTATTGTGGAAGTTGGCATTTTGGAAGAATTTCATAAATTTGGGTTGAAGTGCATTACAATGTTATCAATGTCTGTTTGGGATTCTGAGTCTGGGAATAGCTCCGTATGGTGATTTTGGTATTGGAGCACGTCCGGAAGTGGATAAGGTCCGTAGGTCATTTTGGAGTCATTTGGATAAAGCTAGAAATTTGAAAGTTTTTGAGAAGTTTGACCGGAAGTGGACTTTTTGATATCCGGGTCGGAATCCGATTCCGGAAGTTGGAGTAGGTCCGTAATGTCAAATGTGACTTGTGTGCAAAATTTGAGGACAATCCGACGTGATTTGTAGGTTTCGACATCGATTGTAGAAGTTGAAGTTTCAAAGTTCATTAAGTTTGAATTGGAGTGCGATTCATGGTTTCGATATTGTTTAATGCGATTTGAGGCCTTGAGAAAGTTTGTGTCGTGTTTTGGGACAGGTTGGTATGATTGGACGGGGTCCCGGGGGCCTCGGGTGTGTTTCGGGTCATTTTTCCCATGTTTTTCTGCTGCTGATGCTGGTTCTGGTATCCTTCATCGCGAACGCGGGGAGGAGATCGCGTTCGCGAATAAGGATTTGTGGGCTGGAGGAAATTACTCATCGCGAACGCGGAGAGGTTGACCGAGGAAACTACATGAACGCGAAGGGGCAATCGCGAACGCGTAGAAGAAATGATGAGCTGGGCCTAAGGCCATTTGGTCTACGTGAACGCGTAGAGGGTAACGCGAACGCGGGGGCTCTGGACAGCTGGCCTTCGCGAACACGACTTGTATGACGTGAACGCGAAGAGGAAATTTGGGTCAGGAACCTTTGGCCTTCGCGAACGCGATCCTTCGATCGCGAACGCGAAGAAGGGCGGACCTGGGCTGGGCAGAATATTTTTAAGCGGGGTTTGAGTTCATTTCACCCATTTTTCACACGGCTTGGGGCGATTTTTGGAGCTTTTGAAGAGGGAATTTCATCATCAAGCATGAGGTAAGTGATTTCTACTAATTATGAGTTACATACAAGGATTATACACAGATTCAGACATGAAAATTTGTAGAAATTTGAGATTTTGAATAAAAACCTAGAATTTGGTATTTTGGATTTTGGCCACGAATTTGGGCATGGAATTGGGAATAAATCATATACTTGAGTTTATAAGGTTATGGCTAATGATTANAGAGGTTGACCGAGGAAACTACATGAACGCGAAGGGGCAATCGCGAACGCGTAGAAGAAATGATGAGCTGGGCCTAAGGCCATTTGGTCTACGTGAACGCGTAGAGGGTAACGCGAACGCGGGGGCTCTGGACAGCTGGCCTTCGCGAACACGACTTGTATGACGTGAACGCGAAGAGGAAATTTGGGTCAGGAACCTTTGGCCTTCGCGAACGCGATCCTTCGATCGCGAACGCGAAGAAGGGCGGACCTGGGCTGGGCAGAATATTTTTAAGCGGGGTTTGAGTTCATTTCACCCATTTTTCACACGGCTTGGGGCGATTTTTGGAGCTTTTGAAGAGGGAATTTCATCATCAAGCATGAGGTAAGTGATTTCTACTAATTATGAGTTACATACAAGGATTATACACAGATTCAGACATGAAAATTTGTAGAAATTTGAGATTTTGAATAAAAACCTAGAATTTGGTATTTTGGATTTTGGCCACGAATTTGGGCATGGAATTGGGAATAAATCATATACTTGAGTTTATAAGGTTATGGATAATGATTATCTTCAAACATTTTCGGAATCCGGACACGTGGGCCCGAGGGTAATTTTATCGACTTTTCGAACGGAGTTGGAAATGGTTGCAAATCGAATTGTTATGAGTATTAGAGTATATTTTCATTGGTTTGCACATTGTTTGGCTAGTTTTGGAACGTTGGGCATCAGTTTGATTTTTTTGAAGGGCTCAGAAGCCGGTTATTGAACTTCGGAGCGAGGTAAGTCTTATTTCTAACCTTGTAAGAGGGAATTTACCCCATAGGTGAAATAAATCACCGTGTGCTCCTATTTGTGGGGGCTACGTACGCACGAGGTGACGAGAGTCCGTGCGTAGCTACTATTATACCTAAGTTCGTGTAGTCTAGGACCCAAAAGCATGCTTTACTTGTAATATTTGAAATCTTACTGTCAATTTAAAATGCTTAAATCATATCGAACTGTGTTAATAAATTTCTAAAAGGCTAGACATCATATTCTTGATTTTTAAAAGAGGAATTTCCTTCCCCAAGGATAATTGCCCCTTGATGAATTCTTGATTGCTTATTTGAATGTGTTGTCTTTTGTGGAACGGACCGAACGCCTCGGTAGATTAAATAGATGCATCTATGGTTTGCGTCATTCGACCCTCTGGCAGTGCACAGTTTAAATATTTATTGGATCGGGCCATACCACCTTGGCATGATTTGCGCATGCTTATATTGCTTTCCTTGAAATTTATAAATAATGATATTGCCTCTTCGGCCTGAGTTAAATTGTTAAATAATGGGAGATAAATTTGGAGATTTCTTAATTATGAAAGAACTGCTTACTTACTTCAAAATGTTGAGCTTGCAACTGTTCATATGATCCATACTTAGTTATATCATTGCTACCCCCCTTCATAGCCCATAGTAAGTGTCGAAGTCGACCCCTCGTCACTACTTCTTCGGGGTTAGGCGAGATACTTACTCGGTACGCATTGATTTACGTACTCATACTACACTTGCTGTATATTTTTGTGCAGATACACATATATTTAGCGGCCTGTATTGATGTACTTAGCTTTGAGTATTATTAACAAAAAGAAAAAGAGTATTTCGTCACTAACATTTAGGAGATGAGTCCAAAACCCACGTCCCCAGAGGCTTTTTCATTCAAGATGTATAATTTTAATGTCAATCATCTTAGATTCCCTTGAGAGTTGATTTAGTGCTATAAAAAGCATTTTTGTTTTCCGAAGTGGTTTAAAAAATAAATTCTCCTAGATTTCAGTGGTTTAAAAGGTCATTTTTTTTAATATTAAGACAATTAAGAATATGTACGATGGAGCCAAGATCTAGGTTAGAACAGTGGGAGGAGACTTGAGATACTTTCCAATTGAGATGGGGTTGTACAATGATCGGCTCATAGTCCATTTTTATTTGCCCGGATGAATTGACGCGCCATATTTAAGGGGAGGTGCCATGGTGCATGCTATTTGCGAATAACATAGTATTGATTAATGAGACATAAAGCGGAATTAACACTAGGCTGGAGGTTTGGAGACAGACACTGGAGCCTAAAGGTTTCAGGTTGAGCAGGACTAAAACATAATACTTGGAATGCAATTTCAGTGATGTAACTCAGGAGGCTGATGTGGAGGTGGGGCTTGATATACAAGTCATCCCCAATGGAGGAAGTTTCAAGTATATTGGGTCTATAATCCAATTGGGAGATTAATGATAATGTAACACATCGTATTAGAGCAGGGTGGATGAAATGGAAGCTCGCATTCGATGCCTTGTGTGACAAGAAGGTGTCACTATGACTAAAAGGTATATCCTACAAGGTGGTAGCCAGACTGATTATGTTGTACGGGGCGGAGTGGTGGCCAGTCAAGAAATCTCATGACCAAAAGTTGAAAGTAACGAAAATGAGGATACTGAGATGAATGTGTGGACATACTAGGAGAGACAAGATTAGGAATTAAGATATTCGAGACAAAGTGGGAGTTACCTTCGTAGTAGATAAGATGCGAGAAACGAGACTGAGATAGTTCGGGCATATGAAGAGGAGATGCATGGATGCCCTAGTAAGGAGGTGTGAGATGTTGTCCTTGGTGGGTCCAAGGAGAGGTAAAGGTAGGTATACGTAGTATTAGAGAGAGGTAATTAGGTAGGACAATGTCACAACTTCAACTTAGCGAGGACATGATCCTTGATAGGAAGGTGTGGATGGCAAGAATTAGGATAGAAGGTTAGTAGTGAGTCAAGCGTATCTCTTTGCCATATCAGTAGTTCTAGTATTAGTCTCGTATTTTCTTATCCTTAGATTTTTAATACTATCTGTTGTTTGTCCTACTTCGGTTATTTTATCTTGTTGTTATTATTGCCTCTTTTTCATGGTTCACTATTGTATTTATTTCTTTTAATCATTACTGTGACTATATTTTTTTTGAACCGAGGTTCTATCAGAAATAACCTCCACCTTTGCAAGGTAGGGGTAAGGTTGCGTGCACACTACCCTCGCCAGAACCTAGGGGTGTCAATAGTTCGGTTCGGCAGTTATTTTATAAAATTTGTACCATACTATTTTTTCAGTTATTCTACTATGTATAACCAAAATTAGACTTTTCGAAACCGTCCCAATCATGTAGGTTTATATTCGGTATCGGTACGATTCGGTTAATTTTTGGTTATCTTTTTAGTTTCATGTAAAAGTCACTAGTAGAAGTAGAATGCAATAATCTGCATATTTTTATAGAGCTTCACAAAACTCTCTGGACATTATTATTATTTAAAGGGTGATGAATTAAGAAAACATGAAAGATGGCTAGAGTATAGATCCATCAACTATTCTATAGCAGTGTAAAAGAAACCAAGCAAAGACAAAGAAAATATAAATCAAAAGAGTGGAAAGATATGAACCAAGCTGGGACTCAAGAATATAGTCTATACAAGATTAAATATTCATAAAGATAAATCTAAATCATACGAAAGTAAACCTATTCAATACATTGTAGTTTGCTACTCATAATTGCTAGAATACCCTGTGTCTTGCTAGTGAATATGTTGAAAATAATTTAATTTCAATAGGAGTAGCATAATAGGTTTGGGAATTAGGATTTTGTGTCTACTTGTTGGCTTGTAACCGTTTTCATAAGTCCACGACCCAAGGAAAAATTTAATGCATTATTATTTTTAAACATAATATGTAAATATATTTTTCACATCTAAATTTATTCGGTACAATTCAGTATTTTTTGGGTTTATTTTCATAAAATAAAAAACCTTCCCTAATTATCAGCACTGTTATAGATTTATATTAAAACCTACGATTTTATTAAAAGAAACCTGAAAATCAGTTCGGTCGGTTTAGTTGGTTTTTAAATATCCATTGACACCCCTACCAGAACCCACTTGGGAGATTACACTGGATTTATTATTATTATTATTATTATTATTATTATTATTATTATTATTATTTAGACTAACGGGGAACAATACAAAAGAGAAAAAAGAAAATTGTAAATTAGGTTAATTTCATACATCGTAACTAAACTTTATATAAAAATATTAAATTATTTTGGCCAATTACCTTTTGACTCATCAATGTCAATAAATTTTAATTAGTCTTTTTAATTATGTGTTAATTGCTTAGAAAATATAGCTAACTAGAAAATCAAATTTCTGATACATTAACATTATTCTTTTTGGTAGACCATTGTTATTAAATACTAATGCAAAATATTGTAAGGAGATTATTGTATAGGGTGAAATATAAAATGACATATGGTCGTCTAAAGGAAGGGCATGTGGAACCCAAGACATGGATGGCCGAAGACCGAACGCAGTCATTCCGCTTGTCACCGGAAAGGATAACGTTCATAAAGGTGTGTTAAATTCTCTGCGTCCAGTAGCATTTAATAGGGAATATTCTGTAGCACTAAGAGCGACGGTCCGTTACAGAGAATTTGACATTTATGTTCACTGTTACGTCTTCATCTATGACCTTCATAATTGACATTAAAGGAGGAGACGATCCTAGGACCCCTTTACCTAGACATAGCTATAAATAGTGAGCTCAATTATTATTGTAAAGGACACTAGTTTTCTGGCTAAACTTATGCTACATTCTATACAAAGCTGAATAAAATTTTACTTTCTTGCTTTTTGATCTCATCATTGCAGTTCCCGAAAACCTTGTTCCCGGAACTGTCAATCTGCTGCTTCATCTATATTTCAAGGCTAAGTATTGTACAGTTCTTCAATTATTGCATTATTTCAGGATCAAATTAGTTCACCTGTCTAGAAACCACGTATAAATTCAACTGTACCGTTTTACGGGTAAACAGTTTGGCGCCCACCGTGGGGCCTAGATAGCCGTGCAATTAAATTAATCCTTGCCTTTTTTACTAACGCGATTTGATTATTTTGTTTTAGAAAAAAAGCATAAGAAAATGGCAGATAACACTGTTAACAACACGCACAATCCAGAAATTCGAGGGGATCAATCTCATTTCGAGGATTCAATCAGTGACACACGCAATGAGGGAAATGACGCCACACCGGTGCATGACAGGCAGAAACCTCGACAGGTTCGATAGACAACTCTCAATGACGCCGATGAGGAGCATGTCGTGGATGCGGTGAGGATCCTGCGAGAACAACATGTAATCATTCTAGTCCATCTCACGCGGCATAGCCAGGTTATGACGGAACTAAAACATGTACTATCGGGGGTTTCAAATAATGCAAACAGACTAGATCTAATTCCTCCTGATGCTCCCCCAAACCAAATGACGCAGAGAATCGACAACAACACTCCCAGGGGCGAAATTGGCTCTAACGGGACCGGGGGGAGCATATCCGATCTCAACAACGAGAACGGTCCGTTCAAGAATGAAATTTTATGATTTATGAGGGAAGTAAACGCCTGCATGGACCAAATCTCGGGGGTGCCACTAATATTGAAAGGCCAGGATTCAAAGAAGTATACTCAATTGCGGTACAAGCCAAGTGCGGCACTAGAACTAATCAAAATGCCTGAAGTACCAAAGTATGACGGGACTTCAGATCCAGATGATCATATTACCACCTACACAATGACGGTAAAGGAAATGATTTAGCTCCTCACGAAATTGAATATGTGTTGCTAAAGAAATTTGGGGAAACTCTCACGAGTGGATCCTAACGTGGTATTCATTATTACTCGAGCATTCCATAGATTCCTTTGAGATGCTCGCGGATTCTTATATCAAGGCTCATGCCGGGGGTCAGAAAAGTACAATCCCAGAAGGCTGACATATTCAGGATCGCACAGGGAGAATCCGAGTTATTATGAGAGTTCGTTACCCGATTCTGGAAAGAAATAATGTTGCTCCCGGCTGTCCCGGATGAATGGGCAGATAAAGCATTCACTAAAGGATTGAACCTGAGCTTCTCGGAAGCTGAAGGAGAGCTTGCTTGAGTTTCAAGCAACAACGTGGGCAAATGTCCATAACCGGTACGAGTCAAAGATAAGGATCGAAGATGACCAGTTCGGTTCCACATAATCGGTCAAAGGATGGGAGAACAACATAGAAAAATCAAAGGATGACTACGACGCGGACATACGGACTTTGAGGAGCCGATTTTTTCCCTACGAGCGGACCGAAGGCCGTGGCAGAAACTTCCAGGCAGCAAACAAGTTCATCGCTGATGGAGGAACCGATCGTGGTCAAAACAATAGATCCTCCAGGATAATGAGACGTCGGGGGTCTCGAAATCCTTCTTACCCCAAGTTATTGGAATATAACTTTAACATCAATATAGTGGAGTTGGTGTCAGCCATGAGAAATATTAAAGATGCACGATTCCTAAGACCTATGAGATGTGATTCTAGTCAGAGAGATCCCAACTTATAGTGCGAGTACCATGGGACTAACGGTCACCAGACAGGGGACTGCCGGCATCTCCGGGAGGAGGTGGCAACACTATTGAAGAATTGTCACCTCAGAGAATTATTGAGTGACCGAGCTAAGAACAATTATGGTCATAACAGAGACGACGCGGAACCTTCCAAAGCAGGAGAAGAACCCTCACGCAAGACGATCAATATGATCTTCGGGGGGAATGAGATTAACGGGTGACCTTTTTGGTAGAAAGAAGATGAAAGTATCAATAACTTATAATAAAAGACTACGGGAAGACAATATCACTTTTACGGAGGAGGACGCAGACGGATTACTGTTACCACACAATGACACACTGGTAATTTCTTTAAATATGTTAGATTTTAAGATTAAACGTGTTCTGGTGGATCCAGAAAATTCAGCTAATATCATACAATGAAAAGTATCGGAGTAAGCTAAACTCACCAGAAGTATTATCCCGACAACAAAGCTTCTCGTTGGATTTAACCTTGCGAGTGTGACGACCCGGGGAGAGATTTTGCTGCTCACAAATGCTGAAGGGGTAATGAAAACAACTTTCTTTAAAGTAGTAAATGGTGACATGGGATACAACATCATCTTGGGAAGGCCATGGTTCGACGAGATGAAAGCTGTACCCTCAATATACCACCAATTGCTGAAGTTTCCAACGCCCGAAGGAATCAAGAAGATAAGAGGTGATCAGCCGGCAGTGAGGGAGATGAATGCAATCTCAATTTCCAGCAGCAAAGGGAAGGAATGCACGTCATAGCAATTACAGGAACCAGCACCTACTTCCGAGCTAGAAGGAGTTAGCCCGGAAGAAGAGTCGTCAGAACAATATCAGGTGCTAAGATATTTCCAAGTTCCAGAAGAGACATACACAACGAAGTCTACGACGAAGGAACTGGAGCAAGTTGCATTGTTCGAGGAATTCCTAGAGAGAATATTCCATTTGGGGACAGGACTGCACCCGGAGCTCAGGTCTGGTTTTATTGAATTCCTTAAATTTAATACTGACTGTTTTGCATGGTCGCACGAGGATATGACAGGATTTCCGACAGAAATAGTCGTGCATAAGCTGAGTTTGGATCCCAACGTACCTCAGTAAGGAAGAAGAAATGCCTTATTGTCGAGGCCAGGAATAAATTCGTCAAAGAAGAGGTAACCCGCTTGCTTAAAATCGGTTATGTCCGAGAGGTAAGAAATCCGGACTGGCTAGCCAATGTAGTAGTAGTTCCTACGAAGAACAATAAATTTTGCATGTGTGTAGACTATAAAGACCTTAATAAGGAGTTCCCGAAAGACTCGTTCCCACTGCCACATATCAATCAAATGATTGATGTCACGACCAGGCATGAGTTGATGAGTTTCCTTGATGCTTATTCCGGGTACAAACAAATCAAGATGAACCCAGAAGATTAGGAAAAAACTTCATTTATAACGAATTTCAGTACATATTGTTACAATGTAATGCCCTTCGGGTTGAAAAACATCGGAGCCACTTATCAACGGCTTGTAAATAAAATGTTCGAAAAGCAAATAAGAAAGACTATGGAACTTTATATAAACGATATGCTCGTTAAGTCTTTGAATACAGGTGACCATCTTAAGCATTTGCAAGAAATATTCGACATCCTGAGGAAGCATAACATGAAACTTAATCCTGAGAAGTGCGCGTTCGGGGTCAATTCTGGTAAGTTTCTGGGATTTCTGGTCTCACAAAGGGGAATTGAGGTAAACCCCGACAAAATCAAGGCCATAGAGGATATCCCGATCAATTATTGAACGTAAAAGAAGTCCATAGGCTCACAAGAAGATTAACGGCTTTGAGCAGGTTCATTTCCTGGTCATTGGAAAAATGTCATCGCCTTTTCACACTGCTAAAAAAGAAGAAGAATTTCGAATAGACACCGGAGTGCCAGAAGGCTCTGAGGGATCTGAAGAAGTACTTATCGAGCCCTCCATTGCTTTCAAAATGAAAAGAAGGTGAAACATTGCTCATCTACCTCGCCGTTTCAGAAGTTGCGGTAAGTGCAGTTTTAGTCCGGGAGGACGAAGGTACACAATTTACGTTAGCAAAATTTTAACGGGAGCAGAAACTCGCTACCCACATTTTGCAAAATTGCCTTAACTCTCGTAGTCGCCGCTCGGAAGCTGAGGCCCTACTTCCAATGTCACCCGATAGGTGTGGTGACTACTTTCCCTTTGAGGAACATCCTCCATAAACCCGCGCTCTCGGTAAGATTGGCCAAATGGGTCGTCGAAATGAGTGAGTTCGACATAGAATAAAAACCAAGGACTACAATCAAGTAGCAAATCTTGGCTAACTTCATGGCCGATTTCAGTCCAGGACTACTGCCTCTGGTAACCAAGGAGGCAGTAATGGTGTCAGAATCAACATCGGGGGTTTAGACCTTATTTACGAACGGAGCTTCCAAGGTAAAAGGGTCTGGACTCGGAATAGTCTTCATCATCCCTTCGGGAGAAACCCTAAGGCAAGTCATCAGAATGATCCCTTTAACTAACAATGAAGCAAAGTGTAAAACTTTGATTAATGGGATCGAATTGGACCGGGAACCTGATTCCGAGGTTATAGAAATTAAATATGACTCGCAGCTGGGGGTAAATCAGGTATACAGGATCTTTGATACCAAAGAAGAACGTATGCAACAATACGTGGTAAAGGTCCAGGCTCTTTTGGAGCGATTCCGGGAGTGGTCAATCATTCATATCCCGAGGGAGGATAACGCAGAAACGGATGCATTAGCAAACTTAGGATCATTGACATAAATAAAGGGATCGAAATCCGGGACGGTAGTACAACTAATGAGCTCAGTCCTGGATACAGATGGTTACTATGAGGTAAATTCGACTAGTCTTGTCTAGGACTGGATAAATGAAATAATCAATTATCTTGAGCATGGGAAGTTGCCCAAAGACCCCAAAGCATCACAGGCATTACGCGCCAAAGCTGCACGTTATAGCTTCAAGAGAGGCCAATTATATATCCTTCCAAGGCCCGCTGCCCGATGCTTAGGAGCGTCAGAAGCTAATTATGTCATGAGAGAAGTCCACGAAGGGATATGCAGCAATCACTCGGGCGCATATTCTTTGGTGCTGAAGTTGGTACGGACAGGATATTACTGGCCTCGCATGGAACAAGATGCCAAACACTTCATACGAAAATGTGATAAGTGCCAACGCTACGCACTACTAGTACACCAACCGGCAGAACCCTTACATTCAGTTATGTCCCCATCGCCGTTCATGAAATGGGGGATGGACATCGCTGGACCACTGCCACTGGCTCCCGGAAAGGTAAGGTTTCTTTTGATTTTGACTGACTATATTTCTAAATGGGTGGAGGCAGGCCCTTATCAGAAGATCGGAGAACGCGAAGTGGTCGATTTCCTGTGGGAAAATATAATTTGCAGGTTTGGAATATCAAAAGAGATAGCATGCGACAATGGACCACATTTTATCGGTGCTAAAGTTACAAAATTCCTCGAAGATTTGAAGATAAAGAGGATCACATCTTCTCCTTATCATCCAAGCACAAACGGTCAAGCGGAGTCAACAAACAAAGTGATTATTCAAAACCATAAGAAAAGGTTGGAAGCAGCAAAAGGCAAATGGCCCAAAGAATTGCCCGGAGTTCTATGGGCCTACCGAACAACGGTCAAATCAAGTACAAGAGAAACTTCTTTTTCCCTTGTGTACGGTGCTGAAGCCCTAATCCTGGTGGAAGTAGGTGAACCCATTTTGAGATATTTTCGGGCAGATGAAGAATCGAACAACGAAGCGATGTTAATAAACTTGGAACTGCTCGAGGAACGCAAGGACTTAGCACATGTAAGAACGGTAGCTCAAAAGCAAAGAATGGAGCGATATTATAATCAAAGAGCTAACTTCCGTTATTTCAAAGTAGGATACTTGGTTCTGAGGAAAGTAACCCAAAATACCCGGGAGCTCAACGCGGGGAAGCTAGGTCCAACGTGGGAAGGTCCCTACCGGATTTCAGCTATCACTGGGAAAGGTTCATACGAGTTGGAGAACCAGAATGGAGACCAGTTATCTAGCAAATGGAACGTGGCACACCTCAAAAGATATTAAACCCGATGAACATTATTCAAGCGGAATGTATGTGCTACACTTTATTTCCATTCGTTCAGTTTTTTTCCCAATTGGGTTTTTCTGGCAAGGTTTTTAATGAGGCAGCAACATAAAGCATACTACGATGACAGAAACAATAAGACCTTTGATAGCAAGGAAAACAAGCAAGCTTACACTCGGGAACGATTAGATAATCTTTGGTTCGATAGCAAATTCCCACTGGGAAGTTAAGTTTTCTACCAAACAAAGGTTACCCAACCGTTCACGAGCACAAACCACTAGACGGTTGTTAGATATTCCTTCGCTCGATAGTATAAATTCCTGAGGGGAAGTAAAGTTGTGTTACTAAGTTGAGGATTATCTAGCAATTCATTAGTGGGATCTTCGAAGATACAAGACTTCCAGTGTTCCAATTCGCACTCTTCGCATTCGAACATTGGGGGGGGGGATGATATGAGGATACGGTAAAAATGACTGCCACGTCAATCGGGGATCAAAATCCAAAAACTAAATGCATCATCGGGACCGAGGACTGCGCAACCAGCCCCGTAGAGATAAGTTGTACAAGATAGCCACAAGTAATGGAAATTTCTTTTCAGCATAGCAAATGCTTATGTATTTTTTGAAAATAGAAGAAATAAAATGAAATCCTGTTATGTTTATCTTGTTTCTTGTCTGAACGATGAATAAACTTTTTCATTTGAAAGTTAAACAAGTACTTCAAATGTTAGTGCCGTAATGAACAGGAGACGTCCTCTTCAAGAGCACCATAAACATAAGAGGGCCCTCTATTATAAAAACCCTCACGTTAAAGGGTTGGTTTCGGAAGAATCTATGCCCGGAATCAAAAATGCCTTCGGGGAAAAATACACCCGAAGCCACATATGAAAATAACGCAAAAGGTAAACTTGCGCAAATAATTATAGAATCTCTCACGAAAAAGGGATAATGCTCGGAACCAAAGTGCTTTGAGGAAAACACATTCGAGACTACACATAGTAAAGCGCGAACAGGAAGACGTGCGCAGAACTCTCGAGCAAAAGCAAAGACTAAAGACTTGTATGGATATTCAAACGAAAATAAGACACAAATGATACTTGAGAAAAAATATGTCTTTATTTACAAGAACGGTAAAAGTTCAAAATGGGAAAAAGAAAAGAAAAGCTAAACTGCAGCGCCTTCGGAACCAGGAGGAAGAGAAATGTCCGTATTCCCAGGAGAAGTAGGTGGGTCCACCGATGACTCGACGTTTTCCCCAGTTTGATCTTCCGCATCATCACCTTCCGATCCCTCTTCAGTTTTTGAAAACTCTGAACTGGAAGAAGAAGAACCTGGAGCAACAGACTACGCCGGGATTCCATTTTTAGCAGTTGACTCAAGCTCTCGAGCCTTAGAAATTTCGGCATCAAAGTCGATGATACAAGCTTTGGCCTCCTCCAAGGGTTTTCTCCTCATGTTGTACATGGCATAAGTTTTTTACAATAACGAGGGAATCCGCTCGGCGCTTAAGTTCTTCTTTGATTTAGGTAACCTCGGTAGAAAGGCTTTCCCGGGAGGACTTAGCAGATTTGAGGCTGACGTCAAAGCTGCGAACAGTTGAACTAAAGAGCCTATTATGCTCGATAGTTTTCTTATACTTCTCTTCTAGATGGGCGTGTTTCGCCCCCACAACAGCAAGCTCTTCAAGTTTGGAGTTCAGGGCTGCTTCTAAACTAGTCACTTTTTCAGCAGTAGCAGCCCCATGCTCGGTTGCAGCAAGAACGATGTCCTGGACTTCAGCCCATTTGGCCTTAGCTTCATCAAAACTAACCCTTAGTGGGCCAATTTCTTGGCTAAGGGTTACCACTTCTTGCTCGCTTTGCTGCGAACGAGCCTCCAAACAACGACCTCGGCAGCTTTATTTTCCAGTTCCGAGAGGCAGAGAATAGTTTGGTCTCGTTCCACCAATAGCTGATACCGTTTAGAAGTATGTTCTTCCTTCTCACGAATAAACCTCTGAAGGCCCTCAGAAGCAAAAAAGATGGCATATAAAACAAGAAGAAGTAAAACTTAGAAAACATTCATGCAAAAGTAAAAGATTTAATGAGGGAAGAAAAGAACGTACCGTTACGGCGTTATGCATGGCATTGCTCAACAAGCACTATCCCGATAGTGCGTGAATCTTTTCCTAGCCTTTTTCTGAAGCCTAAGGCTTCAGATAATTAGCAAACTCCACCGGCCAGGACAACAAGTTGCATCTGGTAGAGACCAAAAGAGTAACGTTCCTCCTTCTTTGTGGATCTTCAGAAGGGGCGACATAATTTTGCCCCAAATTCCCATGAACTGGGGACTATGGAAGAGGAACACCTTCTTCATGGTCAGATGCGGCCGATGAAGGTGATGTAGCAACTGTTGGTAAAAGAGTGGATGAAGATGGATGTGATGTAGCAGTTGCTGGTATTGGTGAAGGTGGAGATGAAGCTGATGTGGCTGAAGAGTGAGAAACAGCTGCATCAAGTGCAGTGCTGGTTGTTGGATGCTCATTAACCAAAGACGGCAAAGACCCGGTACTCAGCCCCGCAGCACCGATTACAACAATTGGGGCCCGAAAATGGGAGTTGGCATTTTCTGCCAAATCAGATTCTCCCCAAAGTACCGAGACATCGTCTTCAGTTGGTGTAACTATCTCAACAGGTCGAGCATCTTGTTGAGATGATGAGGATCGTCGCCTTCTATGCAGAGAAGCTCCCTCATCACTAGCTTATTCATCATCATCAATCATCACAGTGTCTATGACCGGCCCGGAAGGAAGACTAGTCATCATCGCTACCGAAGATGACTCGGGGGCACCCGTCTTTGCCCCCTTATTCTTTTCCCCGGCCGCGCAGGAACGTTTTCTCTTTGGTTGCTTATCCTCCGACCGGGGACTCCGTAAAGAAGTGTTTGCGCCCGAAAGAGGCCTGGAGATACCTGTTCGAGTAAGTGCTTCCTGAAGCAGCCTTGCTGCATCAGCAGGATCAGCCAAAATATCCTCCTCTGGGACAGCAACAGAGCCCGCAGGTAGACCTTATTTCGTGAACAAGTCAGAAAGGTTCAACCAAGTTCTCCATATACAAAAACAATGGAAGCAAGGTAAGTTAAAATTACCATGATGTTTGGCCTTCCACCCGTATTTAAGGGCCGGTTCTTTCCACAAACGAGTTTCGGGAGTCGTGACGTCCAAGATCTTCTAAACCCACCGGTCCAAACGTTCACCATTGGTGGGATCCATCGAGTTGATGGAACATGCGAAGGGTGAAGAGTTGATACGACCATAAAAAATATATCTAGTAAGAAGAAATACTAAACAAAGAGCTTACGAGTGTGGTTCCAAGCGGCCGGAAAAGATGAAGCCGTTGTCGGAATGATGTCGTTAGTGGCGACTACAACAAATCGTTCCATCCACCCACGGTCGTTGTCATCATCCATGCTAGAAAGCAAAGTATGGTGGCCACGCTTGTAGAGGTTTGTCATTCCTCCGCAGAAGATTTTGGGAGAATAGAGATTCATCATATTAGCTAAGGTTAGTCCATCTCCGGTTTCCTCGCACAAGCGTCAAAGAAAGGCGACCGTCCTCCACACTGAAGGACTTACCTGTGCCAAACACACTTGGTAGCAAAGGCAAAACTCCGCAATCACGGAATCAAGCTCTCCACTCAAAGAAAAATCACCCAAAGTAAAGGGATACATGTAAAAGTATGCAAAACCTTCCTTGGAAAGGGTCACTCGCTCCGATAGATCAGGAGCAATGATATCCAACTCATGGCAGCGACAGTCTTTCTTTACAGCAAGAATACTGGAAGGACGAATGGAAGAAGGGTACCTACTAACAGACCATGTACGAAGGGTTAGCAGTAGGGAATTTATCTTCAAGATCCTTTGGGGTACTGAGTTTTTTTGAGATGATGGAACCTACTGTTGGAGGAACAGAGTCCTCGATTCTGTTCTTGTTCTTTGTAGAACCAGCACGCTTGGAGGAATAAGCCATTGAAAAAGAAGAAGGAAAAGGTTTTGTGTTTGAAGAGAATTAAAGAAAGGATAGAAAACAAAGATGCAAATCAGAAGCTCGAGAAATTATGAAACAGAAAGGAAAATAATGTTGCGTATAAGTAAAATTTTGGCGGCTAAATTCATGGCCATGATTACCTCGATAATCGGCAAAACCTGTGCTGAATCATGGGATGACGCGTGTTCAGGGCTTTAAATGTGGAGAGACGTGCGTCTAATCAACTGTCAGGAACCTTCTGAGGGAGTTATAGTAATTCCCGCCAAAACGATATTTCTACCAACTTTCCGGTAATACAAAGTTATGTCACCGGAAAGCAGGGGGACTATCTGTATAGGGTGAAATATGATATGATGCGTGGTCGTCTAAAGGAAGGACACGTGGAACCCAAGACAGGGATGGCCGAAGACTGAACGCAGCCATTCCGCTTGTCACTGAAAAAGATAACGTTCATAAAGGTGTATTAAATGTTCTGCGCCCGATAGCATTTAATAGGGAATATTTTGCAACATTAAGAACGATTGTCTGTTACAGAGAATTTGGCATTTATGTTCATCGTTACGTCTTCAGCTATGACCCTTATAATTGACATTAAAGGAGAAGACGGTCCTAGGACCTCCTTCCCTAGACATAGCTATAAATAGTGAGCTCAGTTATCATTGTAAATGACACAAATTTTCTAGCTAAACTTATACTACATTCTGTACAAAGTTGAATACAATTTTACTTTTTTTTTTGATCTCATCATTGTTGTTCCCGGAATATTTTCGGAATTGTCAATCTGTTGTTTCATCTACATTTCAAGGCTAAGTATTGTACATTTCTTCAATTATTGCATTATTTCAGAATCAAATTAGTTCACTTATCTAGAAACCACATATAGATTCAACTGTACCGTTTTACGGGTAAATAATTATATGACCCTAGGGGTCGTTTGGTTGGAAAGATGTTATCCCAGGATTAATTATTCCGGGATTAGTTATCCCGAAATTAATTATTCCATCTTTCCATGGGGATAAACAAAATACTACGATCCCGAGATTAATTATATCATAATTTTCTTCCAACCAAACATGAGATAAACTCTTATTAAATTTAATCCCGAAATTAATTATTCCATCTTTCCATGGGGATAAACAAAATACTACGATCCCGAGATTAATTATATCATAATTTTCTTCCAACCAAACATGAGATAAACTCTTATTAAATTTAATCCCGAAATTAATTATTCCATCTTTCCATGGGGATAAACAAAATACTACGATCCCGAGATTAATTATATCATAATTTTCTTCCAACCAAACATGAGATAAACTCTTATTAAATTTAATCCCGAAATTAATTATTCTTTATCACTAGTACCAAATGAGTCATTGGAGCACAAATAGGGTGGTGGTTCCATTGTTATCAAAATCATTGAAAGGCAGGGGCAGAATCACAGAAGCAAGTGGATATGGGTCCTAATGTGGTACAGACTTTTCTACCATCCACGTGTTCCATCATACTTTCAACTCTTCGAATAACATGAGTTTACTCAATTTTTTCACCTCATGCCATGGCTAGCCGTCAGAGCCTAATTAATTTATTCTCTATATAGGATGAAGGGGATAAAAATAAAAGGGGATAAGTAGTTTAATTTGACCCTTTTTAGTTTCCACCAGTTGTTTAGTATTCATATTGGGGCATTGAGTAATTTGAATCTGTATCGTGTAAGACTCTTTTATTCTCAAACTCGAACTTGATATCTCCGATTATAACTGAAGAAATTTTATCCATCCGATATAATTATGGGTGCTTATTTAATTTAATTAACAATGCGAGGTGACGGAAGTGGAATTAACCACACATGAAAAGCAATCAAATGGTATTTTCTTTTCCCTTATGAAAAATGAAGAGAAAAGAAAAATAAAATTCTAAAAAAAAATTCCCTAGAAAAAGCGAACACTTATTAAGCTACACGTATAGCGTTTTTATGGATGCGATCATGAATTACTTCTTAGTTCTTACTACCAAACAAAGCATAGTGGAATAGACAATTTGCATTACTGTCCACAAATTCACAGTCTCAGTCTCATTCCATGGTGGAGAAGTGATAGGCTCCACAATAAGCATAATTAATTATCCTCCTTTAATTTTAAAAAAAGTTGTCCCCCTTTATTATAACACCAATTCTTGCCTTTTCTTCATTTTATATATTTTGAGGTAAACTTAAATTATTTAGTATATATAGTCTATAAGCCATGAAAAAAATTAGTCTAGAATTAATGCATGCTGTCATTATTATCCCCGCTTACAATTAATAACTTGACTGCTCTTGGTTAATTTATTAGTTTATACATTTGCAAACAAATAAAACTAATTTTGGTAAATCTGCTTATTAGGATTCCATATTTATAAATATGGGGTTCAAGATTAGGGTTTAGGGTTCAAGAGAAGAAAACCAATGCGTTCCCTTGTCTTCTTATTATGATGTTGACATAGAAGGGGTTCGATTATCACCCGTTCATGTCGTGAAAATAATTTTACATTAGATATGGTTTGAACCTTCAACTAATTCGAGCGAGAGTTTAGAGCATTGAGCTCACATTTATTCTAGTTAATCTGAATTGATAAAACTTCGTCTAATTGTATAAACGTTAAAAGAATAAATTTGCTAGTAGCAGTTAAAAATGACAAATAAGTATCTAATTCTTGTAAACAGAGAAGAAGTCCGTCACTTTCACAATAATGTTCCTGGCTACCAGTAGGACCACAAGTCAATTTCCAGTTGTTGCTATTTTGATGTCTAAAAAAAAAAAGAAAAAAAAAGTGCAGATAATTGTATAAATAAATTTATTAAATATGTATAAATATTTAATTACGATCGTGGCTAAATTCAGAATCAGAACTTCAAATTATGCTTCCCTCCTCGCTACCAATTCTTGTTAATCATTAATAGGTTGCTTTACTATGTTCAATGCTTTATTCTGTTCAATTTTTGCGTGCTAATCATTGCAAGCAANAAAAGAAAGTGCAGATAATTGTATAAATAAATTTATTAAATATGTATAAATATTTAATTACGATCGTGGCTAAATTCAGAATCAGAACTTCAAATTATGGCTTCCCTCCTCGCTACCAATTCTTCTTAATCATTAATGGGTTGCTTTACTATGTTCAATGCTTTATTCTGTTCAATTTTTGCGTGCTAATCATTGCAAGCAATGAATTTAAAAGCCCTATTATAATAGTTTAAATATTGGGAAGTATAGTAAAAGTCTGATGATAGAAACCTTGTACTTTATTAATGCTGGTTTTATGTTTCTATCAGAGTGGGTAGTTTGTGTTACTTTCCATTAAAAAGAGACATCTAAAATTCAGGAAAATTATAAATGACGACAAAGTTCTATGACCATATTTTCATCAAATAACAGTTCCAAATTAAGAAAATATACTAACAAGTTGAAAATAAAGATCTCCAACTTCCCCTATCTTTTGTGTGTGTATATATATAAAGTTCACTTTATTTGAAACTTGGGAAACAAGAATTGTTTTTGGTAAGAGGAAGTAAGTTGTAATTCTTAGTATCAGAATAGCGATAAAAGTATTTTAAGATGTTAGTTAATGTGCAAAAGGTAACAATTATTTTGGGGAAGGGCTGCAAGTTTGTACTAAAGTTTTTTAATAAGTAAAAATACATAGCTTAGTTCTCTCATGGAACGAAGTTTAAGAGATAAAATAAAACTTTTAAAAATTCTGGTTGTAAACATGCCAAAACATTTATGTAACTATAAATTTTTGAAACTTATACTCTTAAATATACTATAAATTTATGTGACTATAAAAGATTCTCATTAAAAAAATATAGAAACGTGCCATCCCTTTTAACAACTAACAATGAAACAGTATTAAACCAAGTGAGATGGATAGAATAATTGACAAGATCTGATATGATACGCTTTTCATTAATCGGCTTTACACGAATTGAATCCGAATTAATCGAGTCAGTAAGTATCGGATACCGGATAGTTATGCTAAGCAAAATTGACAAGATCTGAAGCATAAACAAAGTTTCTAACCTTGATTGTCATTTTCTCTACCTAAAACAATCCTTAGTTAATTAGTACAGATTAATATTTTAATTTTAACATGGAAATGCCAAACACATCAATAGTTTTATCAGATGAAATTTTCCTTTCTGACAAAAGAAACTAAGTTAATTTCCTTACACATGTCAAGATGTTATAGATTCCCTTTAACTTTTCTCTCTGTTCTGATTCCCCTGTCACTAAAACCAAACTGTCAAGCATATATTAAACATTCAACAATAAATTTCTGAGTTCTAAATTAATAATCTATACATATTTAATGGATTTTTTTACGACACATACATGGTTCGAACTAAAATTACTAGGTTCGGCCGAACCCGCTCTCGGCACTCTAGGTCCAACCATAACAACAAGGGCATTTATGTAAGCCACTGTAGCAAAAACTAGTACAGTTTCTCATGATTCATGAATTCCATTTTCAATATAGGAGAAATGTCCCCAATCTTGATAAGGACAGTTTGGTAAATTTGGTACATGTAGTTGTGTAGCAGCAGTTCAGTTCACTGTCTTCACTTCTGTTTCAAGTTCCTTACCTGCAAAGTGTACAACTGTATACAAAGAGAGAGAAAACAAAGCACCCCCTTTTACTGAAACATGTAATAATAGGCTAGTAGCTATATAGACTATAGCTTCTTACTATAACTGTATCTTCCTCAAAGTTTGTTCCTAGGTTCACTTTTGCAGTAAACTAAGAAGCAACTACTTTCTGCATCGTGGTTCTTGTCTTATTGACTTTGAGAAAGAAAGACTTCTATTTAGATTAGTTTCTTAGTAAAAAGATAAGGCAAGAAGTAAAGGCGTAGCCGCTGCGCGAAGTTGGGCCTTAGCGCATTCGTTTTCTTGCTCGTTCGCGCCCCCTACCCATAGTAAAGCAGCTTTTCGAGAGCTGGATTCGTGAAAATAGAGGATCTCCACTTGACTTATAGCAGCGTAAAAAAAAACTAGTCAAAGGGGAAACAGGGGAAATGGCTTATTCCACATCAAACTAAACCCGCCTAAGTGACAGTAAAAATATTGACTATTTATAGCATTCTTGGGTTTTGGGTGTTTTTGATTTGGTTTTAGTGTTCATTTGTGCATATGGGATTTTGCTAAAAACGGTTTGGTTGATTGACTGAAGAACTAAAGTCTGTTGAAAGTATGTCTTTGAAGAGCAGAGGAGTAGCAGAAAGAACTTCAAGAAGTGTAGTTTCACAAAAATGGAGTCTTTTACTTTGTCTTGGTAGTTTTTGTGCTGGAATGCTCTTTACAACCAGGTAAAATTATTCACTTAATAAAGATTACACTTTTTATTGTGATATTTCCTTATGTGAATTAGATCGAAGGAACTTTGGCGTAACTAGTAAGTTGCTGCCATGCTACCAGGAGGTCACGGGTCGAGGCATGAAAACAGTCTCTTGCAAAAATGTAGGGTAAGACTGAGTGCAATAGAATCGTATGGCAGGGGCGGATGTAGCACTGTATTTACGGGTTCAATTGAAATCCATAACTTTTGACGCGGAACATAAATTTGTGTATAATAAGCTCAATGTTAAGAACCTTAAATGTTGAACCCATAGAATTTAAATTCCAAATCCGCCTCTGTCTTGTGGTCTGGCCCTTCTTCGGACCCCGTGCATATAGCGGGAGCTTAGTGTACCGGGCTTCCATTTGAATTAAATTATTTCTGTATGCTCACTTTTTCAATTGAGTATGGGATCTTTTGTGTTAGGCCTATGCAGCTTCAGATACTTTAAATAATCTTGTTTGATGTCTTAACTTTAGGTTCTGGTCAATTGTATTTTACTATTTGGTAATTTCAAGTCTTCCGTTTGATTTGTTTCTTTTCTTTTTGGTTAGTAGATTTCTACAGAGATTCAGGTTGAACAACCTTTTGAATTTTGTAACTTTACATTTTTCAGTTTGGTCCTTATAATATTGATGACAAGTTATAGTTTTAATTCTTTTTATCATGTCATAACATGAAAGCTTAAAAGCGATATTATTCTTCTCCATTTTTGGCTTTCCTCAATTCCCCTGTTCTTGTACCGTACACTTGGTTTTCGGACTAACTTGCATGGACCTCAACTGTTTCTCGAGTACCTCCTAACTCCTACCAGCACAGATATCGGGTAACTCTAAATTTATGCAGATGTAAGAAATCACTTAGTATATCTTTATCTTTGATGGGATCAAAATCCCATGACTTTTAACTCATTGACCGTTAGGCTACATTCTTGGATGCTTGTAGTTAACCATACATTCTAACTTATTTCTGCTGGTGCTACTGGTTGTGACTAATTTTGGATATCAGTTATTTCGGAGTGTTACTGGGGTCACGGGTTCGAGCCGTGGAAACAACATCTTACAAAAAAGCAGGGTAAGACTGCGTACAATAGACCCTTGTGGTCCGGTCCTTCCCCGGACCCCGCGCATAGCGCGAACTTAGTGCACCGGGCTGCTCTTTTAGTTATTTCTGGAAACAGCCTCTCTGCCTTATTAAAGGTAGGGGTAAAATCTGCGTAACCCACCCCAGACCCCACTTGTGGGATTATATTGGGTTTGTTGTAGTTATTTCGGAGTGATGATTTGACAATAGTGCAAGCATTCGTTGTTGCAGAATGTGGATCATTCCTGAAATAAAAGGTGGTATTACAAGAACAACTACAGTTGAAGCTGAAAAATTGAAGTTAGTTTCAGAAGGATGCATTACCAAATTTGTGAGTATTACTAATTCTAAGTATACTTAGAAAATATGATCTCCAACTTGAAGCTCAATTTCTTGTTTATTTCCCCAGCAAAACTTCTTAAAATTTGATCTCACTTTGTTAAGTTGCAGCAAAAACTAGTATCTAAAGATATTTTTGGGAAAGTTTCTAAGACACATCATGCTATTCAGTGAGTTTTTCTGTTCTATTTATTTCTTATTTTGAATAACTTGTGACAGAAACTTTACATTAGATATGATAAAGATAGTCTGCTGATCAATAACTGCATATCTTATACAGAACATTAGACAAAACCATTTCAAATTTGGAGATGGAGTTGGCTGCAGCTAAGGCAGCACAGGAGTCAATTCTTAGCGGCGCTCCAATATCAGAAGAGATAAAAAAGAGTGATTCGACAAGAAAAAGAAAATATTTTATGATGATAGGAATAAATACTGCATTTAGTAGCAGAAAAAGAAGGGATTCAGTTCGCGCTACATGGATGCCACAAGGTTTTTAAAACCGCGCCTATACCTTATTATTCCCTCCTGGTTTCTTTAACTCGTCTCGTGCTAGCATTTGCTTAATATTATATTTGACATTTTTGATTTAACATGGTGAAACAGGTGAAAAAAGAGGGAAGCTAGAAGAAGAGAAAGGAATAATCATTCGCTTCGTCATTGGTCATGGGTGGGAGATTTTTCTTCTGCTAAACATTCTAAATTGAATGATATATTTGAGCGCTTGTCTAGTTCATGTAACTAGATATTTTAATCACTTTAATCAAACTCTGTTGGTATGTATAAACTTTTTGGAGAGTCTGAGGAACATAGCATCAACTCTTGTTTGTAATCATGTTGTTAAGATTTATAGCAGCATAAACTTTTAACATTCTGTCTAAAAAGCTATAAACTCATTGCACAGTGCCACAGTAGGGGGAATATTAGACAGAGCTATTGAAGCTGAGGACAAAAAACATGGTGATTTCTTGAGGCTGGTAATATGTTGTCTCTGATTTACTGCAATAATTCACTTTATGTATTCATACGTAAAAGACGATACATCAGTTTTGCTACCTTT
The DNA here is from genome assembly GCA_000715115.1 of Nicotiana otophora. NCBI lineage: Eukaryota > Viridiplantae > Streptophyta > Magnoliopsida > Solanales > Solanaceae > Nicotiana > Nicotiana otophora. The sequence continues at coordinate 25,124 of AWOL01S0045383.1, forward strand.
TAAACAGGATCATATTGAGGGTTATCTTGAATTGTCAGCCAAAACAAAGACTTACTTTGCCACTGCTGTTAACTTATGGGATGCAGAGTATTACATCAAAGTTGATGATGATGTTCATGTCAATATAGGTAACCAAATATTTTTCGTATTTTTTTTTAATGTTATATTGAGATTTCAAGACTTGTTATAGCAAATGCAACTGTCTCTCAATGTTACATGACTAGTTTTATATTTGTTGCAGCTACATTAGGGGAAACATTAGCAAGACATCGTAAGAAACCACGTATATATATCGGGTGCATGAAATCTGGTCCTGTCCTCTCGCGAAAGTAAGGACATTCAATTTTTTTTCTGTAAATTGAATCTTGAAATCTCAATTTGTTGACATTATATTGTTTTGAATCACAGGGGTGTAAGATACCATGAACCAGAATATTGGAAATTCGGAGATAAGTATTTTCGTCATGCTACCGGACAAATATATGCCATTTCAAAAGACTTGGCTACTTATATATCAGTAAACCAGTTAAGTATCGTTTTCTCTTAATATCTCTAATCAAATTCTTGTACAGTCAAACTTCTCTGTAACAACCTCATTTGTTCCGGATTTTTTTGGTTGTTATAACGAAGTGCTGTTATAGAGACCATATATTATGAATAGCATAAAAATTGGTTCCTTAAAAAATTGATTTTTATAGTGAATGATTGTTATATAATAATGTTGTTATAGAGAGGTCTGACTGTAGTTCTTTTTTTTCCCACTTACCTATGTATAATCTTCTTGATATATTTAAAGGCATGTACTTCATAAGTATACCAATGAGGATGTGTCGTTAGGAGCTTGGTTTATTGGACTTGATGTGCAGCATATCGATGATCGCAGATTGTGTTGTGGAACTCCACCTGGTAAATCATTTTTTGTAATAATTGTATAAGCTTTGCTATCAGTTTTAGCTTTCACCACCCTTCAAATGTTTGCTTTGAAATATTATAAGTTTGACATAAAGTTGGAAAATGAAGGTTCTTAGCAAGCTTCTTCAATAACATGATCTGATTTCCCCCCCTTAGATATGGTCCCCTAAAATCAAATATTATGCCTCCATTGTCTTTTACTCATAGGTTCTGATGCAATGTGTGAACTGCAAAAAAATCATCAAAACCTTCTCTTACAAGCTATGTTGCTCGGACTCTTCAAATATTCCTCGGGGTGCGTGTCAGGTCCTCCAAAAGCAATGCATTTTCGGAAGCTTTGATACAGGTGGGGCAACATTTTTGGAGAATCTGAGCAACATAGCTTACATGGGGTGTGACTGTCGAAGTTTGAGGAATCCAAGATCCAAAGATGAATCCAGGATCTAAAGTTAGTTAGTTCAGAATGAGCATGAACGTGTCCTAAATCTGACTCCAGATCGAGCTAGTTAATGCAAGCAAGATGCTGTAAAAATTGCAGTTAGTTTCGTTTGTTTGTTACCAAATTTGATACAAAATGAAACTACTTGCTGATGCAGATTGTGAATGGAAGGCACAAGCAGGCAACATCTGTGTTGCATCATTTGACTGGACGTGCAGTGGGATATGCAGGTCTGTTGACAGGATAAAAGAGGTCCATCGCCATTGTGGCGAGGGAGAGAATGCACTATGGGAAGCTGCATTCTGAGGACATGCATTTCTTTAAAGAACAGGACGGCGAAATAGGTCTATCGATATGTCAAAAATCCACATTCTTTTGCTCCGGAATACAGATTATACATGCGAGTAACTCAGGCGAATCCAAGATATAGAGTTAGTGGGTTCAGAATAAGCGTGATATTATTATATGTATACATTTTATGCTTTTCTTTGTTTGCATGTGTATACATAGTCCAAGCTGAGGGTAGTGGGTTCAGTACCCATAGAATCTGCTCTATGTGTATACAGAGAGGCATGCGTCGCGCGATGGGAAGAGACGATCGAAGATTAAAAATAAATGGCCAAGCCTTAGCTATGGAGAAGCCTTCCCCAATTTTGTAGAGAAGAATAGCTGCCAAAACAATCACGAGAAGCAATACTAATCAGTAGGCCATAATGTAAGTCAAAGTTTACTGGATTGTAAAATCTTAATAAGTGCAAGTCATATTTTTTTTGTGGCATATCAGTCCAATAATGAAACTGGAATGAATTGTTAGGGAGCTCCAAAAATTTATTTGTCAGTGTAAAGAAATCAAACTCATAATAGAGTTGTGTAAAATTGCTTTGCTAATATTGGTAGTCATTCCTATAAGGCTATAACATCTTGTTCTAAGCTTTGCATTGTCTATGTCTGTTGCCAAAGCCGATAAACATGATTAGTGAAACAAGAAATTAGTGAATGATATTGCTGGTAATTCACTCAAAGTATGTAGGTAAGGCATCTATTTAGAAGTAAGCAAGTATTAGGTGACATCTCAACTAATGCTTGATAGCAATATTCACTGCATGTTATTAAAGGGCAACCCGTTACACAAAGTATCTCGCGCTCACGCAGAGTCTGGGGAAGGGCCGTACCCCAATCGGGTGTGATGTAGGTAGCTTACCTTAATGCAAACATCAATAGTTGTGATCCAAGTCTTCCTTCAGTCACTACATGTTATATATGTTACATTTGTCAAAATGAAAACATGGTGATTAATTCTTTATATATGTATATATATATAAGGTTTCCTTCATTTGAAACCTTTTGAAGAGCTAGAGAAAAATAAAGCTCTTTCTGTTTTCACCATATTTCTGGAGGGATTTCTTGCCTTTGCATTGTCAACAACATTCTATACAAGTTATAACAACAACAACAACAAACCCAGTATAATCCTACAAGTGGGATTTGAGGAGGGTAGTGTTGTACACAGTCTTTACTCCTACCTCGTGAAGATAGAGAGATTATTTTCAATAGACCGTCGGCTTAGAAAAAGCAAAGTCAAAGCATAATCGAAAAGATATACTGCAGGGAATTTTGAGAAGTGTGGGAGATGAATAGGGTAAAAACTTACCCGCATTAAGTGTATGGTTTAGTGTAAACACCGGGTACCGGTAAGTTTTTACGGATGAATAGTATGTATAAATACTACCAAAAATTAACTACTCAACAAACTTATTGAATGGCACCTTGGAGAATCACTAGACACTACATAGTACTTCAATATTATGAAATTAATTAGAAACTTCTTAATTTAGTAAACCTAAAAATCTCTTCTAAAACTGTTTGTAAAAACAATGAAGTCCTTAGAAGCTAAATTTAGAAAAACTTAAAAATGAAAAAAGAAAAAAATTAAACAGAGTGTCAAGAATAGCCACAAAACAAAGAGCAGCTTATAATTCTTTAGGTTATCCCAGTTTCAGACGTCACATTTGTAGTTGGATTGTAAACTTAGCTATCAAACAGAAGGCTGTATTGAAGAAAATCCGCAAATACGTAATATTTTTGTCCTTATATTTACATGATTTTAGTCTTTTAGACTTCACATACTTTGTAATCTAACCTAAAGAGTGCATACAATATACTAAAGCACAAAGGTCATAATCATTCTTATACAAGGGTGTCATTTGACATCGCTTCATCAAAAAAATTCATGAATGTATATGGGCAGCCGGTGCACAAGGCATTTTGCATTCACGCAGGGTCCGGGGAAGGGTCGCACTCCAAGGGGTGTGACGTAGTCAGCCTAACCTAATGCAAGCATTAGTGGCTGCTTCCACGGCGCGAACCCGTGACCTATAGGTCACACAGAGACAATTTTACCGTTGCTCCAAGGCTTTCATTCTAATTCACGGATGTATATATATGTAAATAATATTTGATAAAAACGATACATATATCTTAA
>AWOL01S0045388.1:25768-73254 GCA_000715115.1 Nicotiana otophora
GCCGTGAACATCTACTGTTATACAAACTATACAGGACTTGTCTACAAGCCTCTAGAGATAGTTGAACTATATCATGGTCGGGACAGGGCCTCGACCTACCCATCAAACTTGTATATATAAAACGGATTCCAAGATCTAGACATGGTAACTCCAGGCAAGTGGAGCTTACCAACCAAGCTGATATTTGACTTTGTCTACTGGGAAGGTCTATTCAGCTGTCTATCAGGACCTGCAGGCATGAAATGCAGCGTCCCCAGCAAAGGGACGTCAGTACAAAATAATCTACCGAGTATGTAAGGCAACAGAATAACTAAAAGTTAAAACTGAACTGATGATATAATAACTAAATCTAACTGGGAGTCAAAAATAATATGAAGATATGCTTACCTGCTGATACTGACTCAACTCTCTCCAAATAGTATGTAAAATAGTTGTCCAGTCCTATAAGGCTCGGTATGTGTAGCTGTCGTGCCGTAGTAGGCTCGCTCATAGGCGCTCTGCCATACTAGGCTCTATATCTCGGTCATTATGGACTTGCTCATAGGTGCTCGTCCACAGTAGGCTCGATATATAACTTACCATCTTATCAAAGGTTGCCCAATAGGGGTCTGCCCATCGATTATAGATATTTGGTGGTGAAAATAATGTAATACTATATATATATATCTGCTGCCTTGACTGGAAGAAAATAATATTTAACTGAATATAAAGTCCCGATAAGGGAGAATACTGTAACTTCTGATACTAGGATAATGTGAATAAATTCATGAATACGAACTTCTCTTTATGTCTCGTTATCAAACATATGTAGTTATGGGATCATGTCAAAATGAAGGAAAGGTTTAGCCTTAACATACCTTATCACAATCTTTCCAATCACCAAGTTGAACTCGCCTCTTCGTAACTTAATCTACAACAACGATAATAATATTATCATTAAGTTACGAAAGGTACAATTATCGCGCAACGAACGACAAACTTATTTTGTATAAAAACGGGCAGCATCTCCCCTATAATCCTTACTTCCTCCAAATTCAAGATAACACCGGCAACACAAGAATACAACAATATCAACATGTATACATTATTTTTCAACCTTATATACACCACAAAATACTACAAAACAACCCAACACGCCTCAATCTCTTCATACACAAAACGACCACCGCAGTAGTGTCAAATAGCCCGAAAATATTACGACGAATGACCAGCCCACCACCCTACATTTATGTGTTCTCCACACCCTTCCTCCTCCAAAACTCCACAAAACAGTAATAAAACACGCAGCCCAACAGCACCACAAAACAGTCCACAAAACAGTATGCTACAAGTGAATAACTCGAACTCAGGGCTTTCGATCACCGTCCCGTGAGTTCTTACAAATATAGAACGACTTACTATGCATCTACAGCAGAAAAAAAAGAGGATGAAATAGAGCAGTAAACTTACCTTATTTGTTGGATAACTCAGCTCCTATCTTGGTTCTTCAAACTCTAGGCTTTACCTCAAATTAGAACTTGAAAGGGAGAGAAAATCAAATGGGATTTGGGGGAAATTTTTGGGAGATGTTTTGCAAAGATTAAGTCTGGTTATTTTTCCCTATTATCAGTCTAATATATGATGTGGATAGGAATTTAAAAATTCCTCTTTGGACGACCCGAACTGGCCCATTTTTGGATTCTCGTTTAAGCAAGTAGGTGACAGTCTGCGTAATTCCGCAAAAATGCACATATCTCTCTACTCCGATATTGTATTGACAAACGGTTTAATGATTTAGAAAATAGACTCATAGATATTTAATTTTATGGGTGGAACACCCCATAACTCTAAGTATATTATGAGAAAATCGCAGTTACATTTGATCCAAAGTTTCAGTAAAACTTATGAACGTAACTTGTGATGACTTTCATCAACTTTTGTTCCACCACTCGCTTGAATTCAAAACATAACACATGACTAACATAGCTCATAACATAACCTCCTTATCATGTTAAACACCCTAGTCTCACCCTAAAAGTACATGCTATAGCATTCCCAACTTGTCGACTTTCGACTAAACATTATTTTCTTCAGTTCCTTTAGCTTCTGAACCTTCCAACCCTCTTTGTACTTATTGTTCATGATCTTCAATATTCGTAACCTCCGAGGTAACATGATTAACTTACTTTGTAAACTTTTCAAATATGATTTCATTTCTGAGCTTACATCAATTGACTTACGACGTACTCGTACGTACGAAAACATGATGTGTAATGATATGAATATGACTAAGTATAAATTTTCAATTCAAAACAAATAATCCACAGCAATATGACCTCTGTGGGTCCCAATAATAGTGGCACATAGCCTCAACGTGATTTTTATTATGCTTTTCAACTCAATTTCTTTAACACATAAAACCGCATGGAAAATGCCAAGATTATTTAACTATAAAATTCACCATAAATAATTATATTACAATTTCTATAGTGCACGCCCACACGCCTGTCACCTAGCATATGCGTCACCTCCCAACAATCCACGAAATACATACATTCAGGGTTCATACCTTCAACTCCAAGATTAGAAGAGTTACTTACCTCGAAAAAGCCGAATCCAATATCGAGCAAGCTAAACAATGCTCCAGAAATCCCATTATACGTGTATCAACTCCCGAACGGCTCGAATCTACCACAATTAATTTGATTCAGTCCACACAATTTATAAGAATTAATTCCATATCAAAATGCTAATATTTTCCACAAAATCCGAAATTACACCCCAAAAATCACATGTGGGACTTATGTCTCGAAATCTGATAAAACTCACAAAATACGACAACTCATCCAATTACAAGTTCAACCATACTAATTTCACTCAAATTCGACTCCAAATCGGTATTCAAACTTGAAAATTTTGTTTTGTGACATTATAGAAATTTTCTTCTATTTCTCTTGAAGATTCAACACCAAAAATGAAGATTAATTCATGGAATATAATTACAAGGGAGTTAAGAACACTTACCCCAAGTTGTGTGAAAAATTTCCTCTTCAAATCGCCCAACCCGATCTCCGAAATCTGAAAATGGGTGAAAATATCGAACCCTCGAATTTAAGTCTGTCCCAGCGATTTCCACATCTGCGGACAAGGGGTCGCACCTACGACCCTCGCTTCTGCAGACAAAATTGCGCGTCTGCGGAAACAGCCGGCCTTCTCAAACCTCGCATCTGCGGGCTCGCAGATGCGCATTCCCCTTCGCACCAGCATTCGCCCCAGTTCCACACTTGGCCGCTTCTACGACTGATTTCGCGTTACATGCGGCTTCGCACCTGCGATCAAATTTTTTGCAGGTGCGATCACACCAGTAGGCAGCAGTTCCAGCATTTCCTTAAGTCCAAATTTGAACCGTTAACCATCTGAAACTTACTCGAGGACCCCGGGACCTCAACCAATTATTCCAACAAGTCCCATAATATAATACGGACCTACTCGAGGCCTCAAATCATACCTAATAACATTGAAACGACGAATCACACCTAAATTCGAAATCATTAAACTTTGAAACTTCAAATTCTATATCGTGTGCCGAAACACATCAAATCAATTCGGAATGACTTCAAATTTTGCACAGAAGTCACATTTCATATTACAGACCTATTTCAATTTCCAGAATCAGATTCTGACCCCGATATCAAAAAGTCAACCACCGGTCTAACTTCCCAAAAATTCATATTTCGGCATTTCAAGCCTAATTCCACTACGGACCTCCAAATAATTTTTCGTACACACTCCTAAGTCCAAAATTACCATACGGAGCTATTGGAATCGTCAGAATTAAATTCTGAGGTCGTTTACACATAAGTCGACATTTGGCCACTATTTTAACTTAAGCTTTAAATATTGGAACTAAGTATTCCAATCCTCATCGGACCCGAACCAATTGCCCCGGCAAGTCACACAACAATTGTAAAGCCCAATTTGAGCAGTAAATGGGAAACGGGGTTGTAATACTCAAAATAACCGGTCGGGTCATTACATTCTTCCCCACTTAAACATATGTTCGTCCTCGAACGTGCCAAGAGTTGTTTCCAACCCATGCCATCTGTGCACCAATACGCAACATTCAAATACACCCAGTCATGGAAAATGACTCAAATGAGAGAACTGCCTTGCCAGATTAACAAGTACTGCCACAACAAAATGCTAAAAATTTATCATACACCGTAGAACCATCACTCGATTCTAACACGAGGTTCATATTATATACCCCGAGCCACCCTGCTCCAAATTAATAATGACGAAGAGGCAAATGACAAAAATATCACACAAAACCTTAAAGGACATAACCATTACGCTATCGATCATGCACTACCCAAATACTCATCACACTCAAATTTCGCTATAAAGCTCAAATAGAACCGCACCATTTGTGCATATAACCAATGAATCACAACTCCTCGTAGCATAAAGGAGTAACTCACAGATCATTTGAGAACAAGAATAAGTTCAACATCAATCGAATGACACATCCCTCAATAATAGCAGTATGGAGCCAACCATTCCGGCTCGGTGTAGAATACACATCTTAACTGGGCCTATCTATGGACCCCCAAATCAACTTGGGTTACCCACAAATAGATAAAAATCCCTCTAAAAATCCATAATGACTGAATCATAACACATTTTATCATCTGGCTAACTTCGGCCACAACTTCACAATCCACAACCATGAAATAATATGCTCCTGTGAACTCCCAATCTCCAAATCCATAGAATACGCGAATTACCATATTTGATTCCATCTTCACTGCCCGAATGCCTAACACCTCTCTCATACACGATCATCCCACGAGAAATACTTTAAAAGTTCTTCCGTGTCACTTGACAAAATTTGAATATCAGCAGTCTATCAACCATGTGAATACCGTGATACTAATTTATAAATCCGTAAGTCAAAATACAATGCGCCTTCTGAAGTCCGCCCATTTCTCATACAACACCGAGTAGTAATAGTATTCATCTAGTTATTTGAAACCGTCCATGTTGTCCAACATTCGTTACCTTCTCTTCAAGACTGTACTGCCACCTTATACATGAAAATCTAGCTTTCGTACAACACATAACATCTCTCTTGCCATCATGTGAAAAGCACAAGAATCTTATTATCAACTTTGAGTCACCAATAATTTATATACCATTTTAGTTAGAAACCTTTCTCTTTCTTCTTTCCAGGAGGAAATCATAATACACAACACGTTCTTCACACCGATAGAAACCATCAAGAATACTTTGGAATCTATTTGCACATAATCAAGCCCTTAAAAAAAAATTCTTCTAACTCGACCAAGCCACGCAGGTCGCCAAGTCCAGGTGTATTGCCACAAAGAACCTGTAGAAAACTCTCACATCATAAGCACCCAAAGAACCGATCATATCCATTACCATACTGATCCAACCTACTACCCAGTTGTCCTATTTTCTCCGAGTCCCTTCCGAATTTGTCTTCAGATTGATATTTCTTCTTGCTAAAATACCACGATCTTTAACCACAACTCACCCTACAAACCTTAGCATAGAACCACAATGCCCTACAACCCATAAGCAATTGTATTCTTCTTAAGCACCTTCAAAAATACCACAACTATAACACTCACTATGAGAATACCTTATGTGAATTTGAAATTGTTTTTCTTACTTTCCTTTTACAAAAATGTAGAATCCATAGTCATATAGAATTTTCGTAAGTCCATGCACCATCAAACGCAAATCTCGGATTTTATCCATACACAAGTCCGAAAACATTCTCAATTGCTATATATAATTTTCAAACCCACTGAAATTTTCTCGGGAGTCACCCACTTTGCTCAAATCTAATTGTACCGCCCAAATAGGCCAAAAGACACATGCCCCGTTAGCACCACAACACTCAAAGAAGTAACTCTACTTTAACACCATATATCAAATTCATACTCCGTGCGCACTACAATATTCACCAATAAGACCTCACTCATCCCGCAAATTTCATATACTCATACGTGCAATATAATCCTTAACCAGGAATTTTCTTATTCGAGTCATCCTCGATCTCAACTTCTACAAGTCATAGCTAACCCACAAGTATTCCTCAGCCCAAAACTAAACATTTACATATAATCATGAAATTGAATTATCAATAGCATGCTCCCCCACTTGGCTCAAAGCCATAGATTAAAATATTCCATAACTCACAATGCCAATATTCTATTACCGTCATAATGCCACAGTCAGTTCAACGAAACTTCTTCTCAAACGTATACAACGCCAACCATAAAAATATCCCAAATCATCCATTAAGCTCGCAATCATTCTCTTTACACTCAAGTCAACTTTCTCAGCCAGATTCAAATTTCAAATCTCTACACATATTCCCCACTGGCAGAAAAGAAACTCTCCATTCACATCATAAGGAATACACCTACGTAGATTACTCCACAGGGAATAACCCACCTGCTTAACCTCAAATTGGTATCTTGATATACCCTTTCGCAGTCACAATTACTATGCAATCACTTAGTCTATCTGAGTCCAAACTCACTAACCAGGAATGAGAATTTAATTTGTCCTAAAATTTAACAATCGTGAAATATCCTTCAAAACATTCACACTCGAGACTGTACGTCACATCAAAACAAAAATTAAGTACCCAATGGCCTTCCTTTACATTTCAAGGAAACAATTCTCATCACATTCAAATCATCTTAACACATCCTGCGGTTACATCATACCCATCACACTGCCATTCCACCGCTCATCGAGCCATAAATTCCACTGTATGGTTATTACCGGACATATAAGTCCAATTGTACGAGTTACAACTGAAGCTACCGAGCTCAAGCTAAGGTCTAACCATGGCCTCAAGTCCTCCAGACTGGCCCATCACCAAAACATAGAATACTAATCTCGAACTTCGTTCATGAAATCACAAACCAGCAATGCACAGCTGATACTGAGCGCTCATGTGTACATACGAATACGTGGAAGGAATTCAAAAAGTTTATGTCTCAAGCTGAATCAATCTCGCACGATAAGGAAAGAAAGACGGGAAATATATATCCTAAATTCCATGTAGCCTCTCGAAGATAAGTATGTATGTCATCATACCGATCCGCAAAACTCTACTAGACACTTCTTCTTGACTTGTAGAACTTATGAACCTAGAGCTCTGATACCACCTTGTCACGACCCAAAATCCAACTAGTCGTGATGATACCTAACCTAACCCGTTAGATAAGCCAACTATTCACTATCCACTTCCAATGTAATTTAACCAGACAATTATTAAAGAAAATATATGAAACCATTACATCTCCCCAATAGCTGGTAGTACAAATCATGAGCTTCTAAGAATAGAGTATACAAAGCGGAAATGAAATAAATACATAGTCTCTTTGGATAATACATAAACATAGCTTTTATAAATCTAAGGCTACTCTGAACAAGAGGCAGCTACAACAGAAACACAAGTACATCTTCAAATCCCGCAACCATCGAGCACAATAACAACAACAGTCAACATCTGCACGCAATATGCAGAAGTGTAGTATCAGTACAACCGACTCCATGTACTGAGTAAGGAACAAACCTAGTCGTAGGTTGAAAGTAGTAACGAGCTTCTACCAAGATCGGGTCCAAAACCACTAGTCCACAACAATTCATAACAACATAAAACAAATAATACCAGAAGCAACTCAGAGATAAAATGCTCAGCCAAATCATGATTTCAAAAATAATAATTCTTCATTTCAAATTCATCAGTGAAAACCCAAATCGTTCGCAGAAGTTGCCAAAAATATGAATAGTTTGAAAACAATAAATTTCTCCCAAAATCTTTTCAATAATAAATAAGATATTTCATTTTTCTTCCGAATAACCCGTGTAAAACAAATGCATCACTATGCCCATCTGTCAAAATGTGTAAGAAATCACGAATGATGTGATGATGTACATCATGAGAAAAATACATCTCTATGCATGTATGTCATGTGTGCATGCCAATGCTATACAACTCAGTGATAAAATCATAAACAGCCCTTCGGGCTTACCTCACAATCATTCGTAAACAACCCCTCGGGCATACCTCACAATCACTCGTAAATAGCCCACAAGGCATACCTCATAATCACTCATGCCTTCCAGTCACTCATCACTCGGCACTCGCACTCAGTAGGTACCTGCGCTCACTGGGGGTATGTACAGACTCCGGAGGGGCTCCTACAGCCCAAGCGCTATAAGCACGGATAGCTCACGTGCTGCACGGACAACTCACGTGCTATAATATCATATCTGAATCCGTACGGACAACTCACGTGCTGCACGGACAACTCTCGTGTTGCACGAATAACTCACGTGCTATAATAATATCTGGATCCGCAAGGACAACTCACGTGCTATAATAAAGCCTATAAGGCCTGGTACAGGCGGGCAGCCCTGATCCACATAATAATCCTCACAATCAGGCCCTCGGCCTCACTCAGTCATCAATATCTCCAGTCTCTCTCTCTCTCTCATGGGCTCACAATGCCATAAACATAGCCCAAAAATGATGACATAATGTATCAATAAATAACAACAGAGACTGAGATATGATGTGTAATGACATGAATATGACTGAGTATAAATTTTCAATTGAAAACAAATAATTCACAGCAATATGACCTCTGCGGGTCCCAATAATAGTGGCACATAGCCTCAACATAATTTTTATTATGCTTTTTAGCTCAATTTCTTTAATACATAAAACCGCATGAAAAATGCCAAGATTATTTAACTACAAAATTTCACATAAACAATTATGTTATAATTTCTATAGTGTACGCCCACACGCCCGTCACCTAGCATGTGTGTCACCTCCCAACAATCCACGAAATACATACATTCAGGGTTCATACCCTCAACTCCAAGATTAGAAGAGTTACTTACCTCGAAAAAGCCAAATCCAATGTCGAGCAAGCTAAACAATGCTCCAGAAATCCCATTACGCGCGTATCAACTCCCGAATGGCTCGAATCTACCACAATTAATTTGATTCAGTCCATACAATTTATAGGAATTAATTTCATATCAAAATGCAAATATTTTCCATAAAATCCGAAATTATGCCCCAAAAATCACTCGTGGGGCCCACGTCTTAAAATCCGACAATTCATCCAATTACAAGTTCAACCATACTAATTTCACTCAAATCCGACTCCAAATCGGTATTCAAACTTGAAAATTTTATTTTGTGACATTATAGAAATCTTCTTCTATTTCTCTTGAAAATTCAACACCAAAAATGAAGATTAATTCATGGAATAAAATCACAAGAGAGTTAAGAACACTTACCCCAAGTTGTGCGGAAATTTTCCTCTCCAAAATCGCCCAACCCGAGCTCCAAAATCCGAAAATGTCGAACCCTCGAATTTAAGGTTCTGTCCCAGCGATTTTCGCATCTGCGGACAAGGGGTCGCACCTGCGACCCTCGCTTCTGCAGACAAAATTGCGCGCCTGCAGAAACAACCGGCCTTCTCAAAGCTCGCATCTGGGCGCCATCTCGCATCTGCGGGCTCGCAGATGTGCATTCCCCTTCGCACCTGCTTTCGCCCCAGTTCCACACTTGGCCGCTTCTACGACTCATTTCGCGCTCATGCGGCTTCACACGTGCGATCAAAATCTTCGCAGGTGCGATCACACCAGTAGGCAGCAGTTCCAGCATTTCCTTAAGTTCAAATTTGATCCATTAACCATCCGAAACTCACTCGAGGCCCCCAGGACCTTAACCAATTATATCAACAAGTCCCATAACATAATATAGACCTATTCGAGGCCTCAAATCACACCTAATAACATTGAAACGACGAATCACACCTAAATACGAAATCATTGAACTTTGAAACTTCAAATTCTATATCGTGTGCCGAAACACATCAAATCAATCCGGAATGACTTTAAATTTTACACACAAGTCACATTTCATATTACGGACCTATTTTAATTTCTAAAATCGGATTTCGACCCCGATATCAAAAAAGTCAACCCCCCGGTCAAACTTTTCAAAAATTCATCTTTCGGCATTTCAAGTCTAATGCTACTACGGACCTCCAAATAATTTTTCGGACACTCTCCTAAGTCCAAAATTACCATACAGAGCTATTGAAATCATCCAAATTAAATTACGAGGCCGTTTACATATAAGTCTATATCCGGTCACTATTTTAACTTAAGCTTTAAACCTTAGAACTAAGTGTTCCAATTCATTCCAAAACCTCACCGGACCCGAACCAATTGCCCCGAAAAGTCACACAACAACTGTAAAGCCCAATTTGAGTAGTAGATGGGAAAACAGGATTGTAATACTCAAAATAACTGGCCGGGTCATTACATTGGTTCTTTAAACTCTAGGTTTTACCTCCAATTAGAACCTGAAAGGGAGAGAAAATCAATTGGGTTTTTATGAGAAATTTTTGGGAGGAGTTTTGCAGAGATTAATTCTGATTATTTTGACCTATTATCAGTCTAATATACGAAGGGGATAGGCCTTTAAAAATTCCTCTTTGGACGACCCGAACTGGCCCATTTTTGGATTCTCGTTTAAGCAAGCAGGTGAAAGTCTGCGCAGTTCCGCAAAAATACTTATATCTCTCTACTCCGATATCGTATTGACAAACGGTTTAATGCGTTAGAAAATAGACTCATAGATCTTTAATTTTATAGGTGGAACACCCCATGACTCTAAGTATATTATGAAAAAATCGCAGTTACATTTGATCCAAAGTTTCAGTAAAACTTATGAACGTAACTTGTGATGACTTTCATCGACTTTTGTTCCACCACTCTCTTGACTTCAAAACATAACACACGGCTAACATAGCTCATAACATAACCTCCTTATCATGTTAAAGACCCTAGTCTCACCCCAAAAGTACATGCTATAACATTCCCATCTTGTCGACTTTCGACGAAACATTATTTTCTTCAATTCCTTTAGCTTTTGAACCTTTCAACCCTCCTTGTACTTATTGTTCATGATATTCAATATTTCTAACCTCCGAGGTAACATGATTAACTTACTTTGTAAAATTGTCAAATATGATGAGTTTACATCAATTGACTTACGACGTACTCGTACGTACGAAAACATGGGTTGTAACAAATGATTTGCTGGTGAATTTATAATTTTTATTTGTTTTTCTTTTGTGTGATAAAATCAAGCTAATTGCATGTTTTCCTTCTATTGCATATATTGTAGAGTCCTAAATATTAATTTTGTTAGACTAAAGTATTGTAGTCCTAAAGATGGCGACTAATTTTGTTCTACTAGAATATTGTTTAATAAGAAGTGCTTTTAGGTTCTTTACTTTAATTCGCACATCTTACAATGCACTGTTTTTTCTTTAGAATTATTCGCGCATCGCGCGGGTACGTATACTAGTATTATTACAAACAATATAACATGACTTACTAACTCGAAATATTTCACTACGGGAACATTCAAAAAACGTCCTTCGATTTGCTAGAGACTTAACTATATTTGTGACATCATATTCAATTACATGAAACAACAACAACAACATGCCTAACATTATCCCACACCGTGTGGATATTCAATTACATGAAAGTACCATAAATCAATTATCGAGTTTTACTCATTCTAAATTATATATGAGCCAACTTCCCCAAATATTAAGTTCATGTAGAACATAATCTCACAATAGAATTAAAAATAAAATAAAAAACTTAATTATTGATATTATGATTGCTTTTACTTTACAAAACAAAAGTCCAATTTTTTTACTTTTACTTTTATTAAAGAAAGAAGAAGTAATACAGTTGACCCGAAAAAGGTCCGACGAGCACTAGCGGGTCGCTGGGATTTAACACAACCAATTAAAACCACACACATAGAATAAAAGCAGAAATTGAAAAAAAAAAGAAGAAGAAACTATTTCAATTTTCATCTGAAGTCGGCGTAGAAGAAAAACATCAAAGATTTTGGATTCTGTCAGGGACATAGCATGTTTCGTCGGTTCTTTTTGCTGTTTACTTCAGTGATTACAATTTTGGGGTGAATTTTGTTAAAGCGAATCAAAAAATGGGTAATGAAAAAGCCGGTAAAGACAATGACGAAAAAC
Organism: Nicotiana otophora; assembly: GCA_000715115.1. Classification (NCBI taxonomy): domain Eukaryota; kingdom Viridiplantae; phylum Streptophyta; class Magnoliopsida; order Solanales; family Solanaceae; genus Nicotiana; species Nicotiana otophora. The sequence continues at coordinate 37,897 of AWOL01S0045388.1, forward strand.
CTTATGAAGAAAAAGAGGAGATGAGACTTTGGGGAATTTTTGTTTTTGCGTTAATTGGAGCTACTGCCACCACCTTTGCTGTAAGTTCTTAACCCATGTCATTTTTTTGCTTTTGATACTTTTTTTCATTAATTTGCAATTGGGTATTGGTGAAATTCAGTGGTTTGGTGTAAATTTCTGTGCTTTATTGAGTAATATCGAGATAATGCAATAAATTGGGCATATAGGGCAAATGGGGTTGCGTTTATTGTTGTGTGGGTTGATATTTTAGGTGTGGTTGCAAGAACCAAAGTTTATGATTGATCAAACTGGGAAGGAAAGAAGATTGGGATATTTAGGTTAACTATGTCTTAGGATCAGTTATAAGTAAATTTATGCCTTGATTGATTTCAAGATTAGCAGTAATTCTGCCAATACGATTGTTTATCTATTCAGAAAACTCAGTGATGCTATTTGCTAACGGGCTGCTGTGTTGCAGCTTAGGGTACGGCGATCATTCTGTTAATTCCTTTTTTTGGGTGGTGGGGTGGTGCTCAATAACTTATAAATTTTTTGAAGTCCTGAAGGGACTATTGAATGGAAAGGAAGATACAGCAGAAATTAAGTTTTGCAAAGGGCTAAATGAACTTTTCAAGATTTTCGACCCTATTTGCATATACTTTTGTTACCAAAGGAGCTATCTCGAACAATGGAATTCAGTTTAAGAATTGGCTCAGGCAAATCCTCAAATTATCTACTGTTTATGAACTTCTGTAAAAGCAAAGAGTCCTACCTCATATAGTACTGGTGCCCCGATTTGTAATAGGCATAATTGTTCATTACTTACTTTTTGTTAACAGAATGGCACGTTCATTACTCGGTTAGGAGCCAAGCAGGTTAGGCATTATTTTTACCCCATTAAATCCACGTAACTCTAAGGTAATCTCTTAGAAATCTTGGAAGAATTAAGGAAACATGTGATTTATGGTGGAGAGGAAAGTATCTCTCTTTGGAGAGGGGCGAAGGATTAGTGATAAAGAGCTAAGATATTTTTAGTCTGGCACTAAGAGGGATTTTGGTTCTTGCACATAGAGACATTATCGAGAATAGTGATTGTCGCCAGACACAGAATATCAGGCTATGGAAGATGAAGATTTTTCAAATGACGGTACGAATTCTCATGGTGTAAGTTTGTGGAAAGAGATTATGATGGAAAAAATATGATTTTACAAAGTTCATCAGGTTCATTGTCAGGACAATGGCCCTTATTGAAAAAAATGTTGGGTATGACTACCATATACATTTTTGGTTGGATAAGTTGTCTGGAGACCTTGAAGCATGCATATCCTCGTGTGTTTTCCATTTATAACGATAGATCAATGTTTTGGATAGCCTGTGGCGACAAATAGCGACGAGGGCCCGCTTCACTGAGGTGAAAGGCGAGAAGCGAAGCGCTCGCCTTTTTGACGTGAAGCGACAATCTAAACAAAAAAATAAAATATTAAATTTGAAGCGACAATAGCAACAATATATTAGTAAATATATCAATTCAAAAATTAAAAACTCAGCAGATAGTGCTGCTCGATCAAAAACAGAGCAAAAACAGAGTTGAATGCTACTCTCTGTTGAGTGTTGCTCGATAAAAAACAGAGCAAAAAAAAAAAGAAGAGAATAAGAAAAAGGAAGAAAGAAAGAAAGGAGAAAGAAGAAAGAAAAAAAAATGGCAGAAGAAGAATAAAGGAGAAGAAGAGAAGCGTACCTGGCTGTCGACTTGGATGAAGAAGAAAATGGCAGAAGAGATGAAGAAGAAAGAAGAATCGCTGTGGGTGGGTAGACTTGGAGAAAGAAATCGCTGGTCTGCTTGAAGCTTGAAGAAGAAAGAAATCCCTGAAAGCCCTAATCGCAGGTCTTTTCTTTTAATCCCTGCGCCTTTTCTTTTATTGTTTTAAAAAAGCGACGCTACAGTCGCCTCTCGCTACACCGGCAGAGGCGAGCGCTTTTTTGAAAACGCAACGCAGCAGCGGAAAAAGGCGCTGGATGCTTGCATCGCTATGCCTCACGCTATTAGCGCTGAGGCGAGCGCTATTTACAACACTGCGATAGATTGAGTAATATATTTGAGTTTATCACGAGAAATATGTAGAAAATATTCCAGGAATTATTTTCGAAAGAGCCACCTAGGATTGGGAACGAGAAGGAGTGGTGGAGTTCGTGCAAAGGATTTATAGTTACTAAAGTGTGGGAGATAAGGAGGATAGAATAGAGAGGAGGGCTTTGGATACTTGCATGTATTGATTAAAATCATATTATAGACAGGGGGAACGGGAATCAAGGTGGAAGAAGATAGGGATATATAAGTTCTTATCAAAAGAAAAAAGGAAGATATCGATATAAAAATAGATGCGAACACCTTACTTGTCCCAAAATAAAAAAGATGCTTACACCTTTATGCATTGCGGCTCAGTATTTTTATAAACGAGCGGAGATGAGTCAATGGCTTTTTACATATTTTTCTTTTCTTGGATACTTATATAATAATGGGATTCTACAAATTGAAGTTGAGTAGGTCAGATATTTTTATACCCAAGGCTAACTGGTCTGGGTCGTTTCTGCTTCTGACAACTTTAAACTTTCGTGTTCTGTATGCTATTGGAACAAATGAAAAGTTTTAACAGGAGTTTGTAGCTTTGCTTGCTTCCTCCTTTTCCCCCCCGGGTTGCTGTTGATTCTTAACTCACGGCCCGAGAAATTTGGCAGGTTACACAATTACGAAGTACAGTGGATTATGTCTACTCTCAGGTAATGAGCGCCTTTATTCAATCTCTTTTTGGATAAATGTGGAATTTTAGTGTACTCTGGAGTTACCTTACCTGCATTCAGTCTAAAATTTCCATGCAACTTGAGCTATTTTCCTTTTGCATGTAGTCATATTGAGCAAACCTTTGCTTCATTTCTTTGAGTGCCTCTTATCTGTTTTTTTTTGTCTTTTTCTAGTAATCGTTGATGTAGCACCAAATAGAAGATGGAAAATCAGGGGAAGGAATGAGAAAAAGAGAAAATGTGAGTAGAACCGCGGGGTGGGGGTGGGGGGAACGGAGCAGGAAGAAGAGGATAAATTGAAAATTCTCAACAAAAAAAAAATCCTTCTCAAAGAAGATGATAGACTGAAGTATTCTAATATCCAATCAATTTATAGACTATTATTATAGTCTCCTGACAGGAGGATCCTATTTGTAAAATAGGAAACACTGTACAAGTAAATAAATTATCTATGTTAGAGTCCCACATTGGTTGAGGGAATAGGTTGTGGTCTCCTTAAATGGTCTTTGGGAACACCCCCCCCCCCCCCCCCCCCCCCCCCCCCGAGCTGGATTTTGGGGTTGAATTAGGCGCAAGGGCTATATCTTCACATTGTACCAGCGTTAGATCCATTCTTGTTTGGCCCCCTTGTTATATTGCCCATGCTTCAGTTGGTATGCCTGGCGTCCGGGGGTGTTAGAGTCTCGCATTGAGGGAATGGGTTGTGATCGCCTTATATGGTCCTGGGCAATCCTTCCCTTATAAACTAGCTTTTGGGGTTGAGTTAGGCACAAGGGTCTTATCTTCACAATCTAAGATAAACGATAGAGATAAATATCAAAGGTAGGAAAATGTGATCTTGATATGTTTACTATACATCAATCATTCTTCTATATAATTGCTCTTTGTGCATATTCTTATTATTCTAGATCTTCAACATATGTGAGTCGGTCCCAAAAACCTAAGGAAAATGGAAGGTTGGTCATTGTGTCTTTGAAATTGAGCGTCTTTTTCTGTCAAAATATACTGACTTCATACAGGCATTTCCTCAGGGTAAAAATAATGATTCTGACCCATTTGATGTGTGGCATATATTAAGTTTTACTCACGTCTAAACATAATTCACCACTCAGAAGATGATTGATAAATGGTGCTCTCCGGGCTTTGGTTCAGTGGTAAGAGCTAAGCAATTTGTGATCAGGCGCACGTAACGAGTTTGAAAGCCAACTGGCCTGTGAGAATTTATCGGGTTATAAAAAGAAGATGAAATTGGAAAATATTCTCCATCTATCCGAATAAGAATGAGGGATTCGAGGAAAGCTCATCCGAGGTTGAATTTAACAATAAAAAGTAACTCATTTGATGTGAATTTGGATACTGATTTTTAAAAGTTTGAAATTGAAATAAAAATTGCATATTTATCAATTACAGAAATTTTAGAAATCACCATTATAAATTTAAATACTAGTACTGCTATTTTCTTATGATTCAGGGAGTATGTTGTTTACTCTGTGAAATGAGGTGTTGCCATAACTAATGCTTTTTCTGTTTTCTTGCAATGTTCTACTGTGCGAGTTTAATTCTAATTAACTGTTGCATGTATAAGATGAAGTATATCATACGGAGAAGGTCCTAATATACCCCTGTACTTTCGAAAATGATCTAAGAATACCCCTCGTTATACTATTGGGTTATCTATAGCCCTGCAGTCATACTTTGGGTTCAAATATACCCCTCATTTAAACGGAGGGACACGTGTCATCGTCTTATTGGCCAATTCTAAATATCTCCTAATTAATTAAAAATACCCATTATCCATACCCGAAAAACAATTTTATAAAGCATTTTTTTTTTTGTAAAAACCGGAAAAAACTGAATTTTTTTTACTAAAAACTGAAAAAAACGAATATTTTTTTTTTTTCATTTTTTTACAAAAAACTCCGCTTAAACAAAACTGAAAAATAGTTTTTAAAACAATGTTTTTGTAAAAAACTGGAAAAACAAAACTGAAAAATAATTTTCTAAAGCAATTAAAAACTGAAAAAAAATGATTTTTTTTAACTAAAAACTGAAAAAAAAGAAAATATTTGTTTTTTCAGTTTTTACAAAAACATTGCTTTAGAAAATTGCTTTTCAGTTTTTGTTTTTTAGTTTTTACAAAAAAAAATTGCTTTAGAAATTATTTTTCAGTTTTTTTTAAAGTAATGTTTTTCTAAAAACTGGAAAAAAATATTTTCGATTTTTTCAGTTTTTAGTAAAAAAAAAATCACTTTTTTCCCCATTTTTAATTGCTTTTAGAAAATTGTTTTTCAGTTTTTACAAAAACATTGTTTTAGAAAGTATTTTTCAGTTTTTTTTAAAGCAGTTTTTTTGTAAAAACTGGAAAAAAAAATATTTTCGTTTTTTTTCAGTTTTTAGTAAAAAAAAAATCACTTTTTTCCCCATTTTTAATTGCTTTTAGGAAATTGTTTTTCAGTTTTTACAAAAACATTGTTTTAGAAAGTATTTTTCAGTTTTTTTTAAAGCAGTTTTTTTGTAAAAACTGGAAAAAAAAATATTTTCGTTTTTTTTCAGTTTTTAGTAAAAACAAAAATCAGTTTTTCCAGTTTTTACAAAAAAACAAATTGCTTTATAAAATTGTTTTTCAGGTATGGATAATGAGTATTTTTAATTAATTAGGAGATATTTAGAATTGGCCAATAAGACGCTGACACGTGTCCCTCCGTTTAAATGAGGGGTATATTTGAACCCAAAGTATGACTGTAGGGGTATAAATAACCCAATAGTATAACGAGGGGTATTCTTAGACCATTTTCGAAAGTACAGGGGTATATTTGGGCCTTCTCCGTATATCATATGGAGTTGCTTTCTTGTTGGAGTGACGTGATAAATTCATGTTTGTTTGACATTTGTGCTTAGAAAAGGGTTACTTTCCAGTTGTTTTGGTAAATACTGAGCAGGGTGGACGATTTTTTTTTTTTTGGGCTTGAGCTAATAATTATTTCTTTGAATTGCAAAAGTTGATGCAGTCGGCACGGAACGCTCGAGCTGGGGGTTCTTTTAGGACAAGTTTTCAGGAGGAAGCATGGAAAAGATATAATCGCAGGATGCGGGAAGAGTATGAAGAAGAAATGGAGAGAGTGGTGAGCTACATCTTCATCTTCAACAGTTATTTGTCACTTTCATTTCCTTATATCGAATTGAAAGAGAGAACTTTGTCAAAGTCTTTCTCAACTAAAAGCAAGTGAACTCGTATGAAGAGATTGGAATATGAATCCAGGCCCCTATGTGTATTCGTTATAATGCATGTGTGGCTCTCTGAATATGAATTTGTCCATGTCTAAATAATTCAAATACCATTTGTTCTACTGGATATAAGCATGACCCAATATCTCAAATAAGCCATGAGTAAAAATTTATGGAAAGTCTTATAGTTAGAAGGTTGGGGAATGGAAATAAAATTTACTGTTATTTCTTCATGTGATGATACACTGAAGTTGTACAGAACCATTGGACATCTAATAATGGTGAACACTCATCCTTATCCATCCTTCTTTCTAGTGAAATCTTCAATGCTACCTATGCTTTATTTGCCTGATTGAATTGTTGATTGTTTCTGCCTCCAATCTTATAATTTGTGACCCTCACAACCAACTACAGATGTTAGATTTTATGGCTAACATATCTGAGCTAAAGAAAACGTAATGAGATCTTGGATAAATTTCCATTTGTGAGTTCATTCTGATATTTATGTGTATTCTACCTTTAACCATGGGATTATTGTTGACCCAATATTCTATGCTTTTCATAGGAGCGCATACGCCGTATGCAAAGTGTTTTCAATAGGGAGAGAAACAAATATAAGAGGAGCTACGAGAGCTGGCAAGAAAATGGGTCAGGTGCTTATCATCAGCACTCCCAAAGGAATGACTGGTATTGGAAGGCTGATACATCATTCAGAGATCGGGGAACTAATTTCAGGGAAGCTCCTAGGGCCAATACAAGCTACGCATTATCACATCACTACTCGGTTTTGGGCCTTGACAGGTAGTAATATGCTTTTAGATGTTGATTGATCTATATTTATACTTGTGGGAAAACATCCACGCTTCTCCATGATCTACCCCCGATTTTTTTAAGCCAATAGACAACCCGAAAGAGGAAAAAGAAAAACAGACTCCATTACAAAGATGATAGTCCTAGAACGGAAGGTGATTAGTACCATTACTACCTCAATTATTCTGGTTTAAGGCATATGCGTTGGTGCCTGAGCGTGCATTTTGGCCAGTTCTTTTGCTAGGGGTGTTTTGGATCAACACATAAAGAAGAAGGGGTTAAAAAGAAGAAAATAACTAGTTTCCGTACTTTTGTTGGCCACTCGAGCACCAAAGCATACACCTCAACCCTAAAAGAATATGCCTCATAGGAGTACTGGCTGCACCTTAACAACACCGTGGGCTTTTTTATTTTGAAGTCACCGTTTAGTTCTAACAAGGACATAAACTAAAATACTTCAAAAAATTATCTTCGACTTATTTACTAACTGCAATCTGATAAGAAAAAGATAACACCCTATGATGTGAATGGTGCAACCTACCAAGTGCTCCACCTATCTTCCTTGGATGAAGGTGAAGATCTGTTTTACAGACTCTGGATAGTTGGATACCATTTTTGTTATTTAATCCTTTACTGAGTTTTACTTTCACCATATGTAGATCATGACATCAATCATTATGTTCTTAAACACTTACATCTACGATGAGGTGGTCTAGGATAGAAGGTTTTGCTGCTCTAGAGTATGTTATTTCTTCTGTAAATTACGCATACTTACCTTTCTTCCCTATTTCTAATTTTCTATTACATAAAAGCTGTTTTAGTTTTTCATGTTGCCAAGAAGTTTGTATCTGGATGCCAGATGTTTAATGTAGATGTGTTCTTAGGTGATGATATTGACATTGACATGAAACTTGACATGTTTGATCCTTCCATTTTGACAGGTGTAGGACGAAGCCTTACACAGATGATGAGATAAAGGTATTTATCATTGTCCAAAATGTCTGAAAGTTCTCCCAGTATTAAAATGAAAATTAGTTCTGTTATATATGTGTACCTTCCATTGTTTTTTTCCTAAAAAATCTTTGTTCCCTCCCTTCATTTTTAAGACCCCCTGATCTCATCTCTTCCCTGGTGGGAGGAGGATGCTTGAGAAAACTAAACAACGGAGACAAAGTTCTTTTTGTGTGCTTCCACCCCAGCCGCCCCTTTGTGAATTGCAGGCGTAACAAATTTATCTCCTTTTTCTTAATTTTCTGAGTATATAAAGGTTTTTTTTTTGGCTACCACCCTGCGTGAGTTACAAGCTTAAGACATTTATCTACTTTATACTGCTCCTATTTTTCTGAATTTTCTGAATAAAACATTTGTAGATCTATTTTTGGTACTAGGTAAAAGGTGACGAAATCATCCATAGCCACTTAATCTTTAAAACTACTGCCTGAAAAAGGTGAAGAATAAAATGAAATGAGTCAACAACTTTACTTTTTTATTTGTTCCTAGTTTTTTTAATAGAGACTGCAAGCGAAGCTGCTTTACCTCTTTTGCCTGCGACTTGTCTCTGATACACAAATAACAAAAACAAGAAAAAAAATCTGAACTCACTGAAGAGAACATATTTCCAATTGATTTAGATCGAGCGGAATACTTTATATTGAAAAACGATCATGCAACTTGCCTTTATAGAACAGAACCTTTTGAGTAGCTTGGAATCTTGATTTATCATCTTGCTACAACAAAAGAAACTCGAGAAGTTTCCGGCAAACTTCAGTTAAAACATATTACAGAACTAACAAGAGTTCTTGGTTGTGTAAATTGTGCTTGATGTAAAGCCATGCGGAGTGTGTCTATTGAATTGGTGAACAGATATGCATGAACAGATATGCCGAGGGTCTATTGGAAACAGCCTCTCTACCTCATGGTAGGGGTAAGGTCTGCGTACACACTACCCTCCCCAGACCCCACTAGTGGGATTATACTGGGTTGTTGTTGTTGTAGCAAGAGTTCTTGGTTATGTAAATTGTGCTTGATGTAAAGCCATGCGGAGTGTGTCTATTGAATTGGTGAACAGATATGCACAACTTCCATATGTTAGCTTGCTTCTCCTCTGTTTCAACTTGAATGTCCACCTTTTCCTTTCTAAACCTTTTTCAGAGTGATGTCTAATAATTTAGACTGTTCAAACATATTATACTTCATAATATATATATATATATATATATATATATATATATATATATATATATATATATNTGGGAGGAGGATGCTTGAGAAAACTAAACAACGGAGACAAAGTTCTTTTTGTGTGCTTCCACCCCAGCCGCCCCTTTGTGAATTGCAGGCGTAACAAATTTATCTCCTTTTTCTTAATTTTCTGAGTATATAAAGGTTTTTTTTTTGGCTACCACCCTGCGTGAGTTACAAGCTTAAGACATTTATCTACTTTATACTGCTCCTATTTTTCTGAATTTTCTGAATAAAACATTTGTAGATCTATTTTTGGTACTAGGTAAAAGGTGACGAAATCATCCATAGCCACTTAATCTTTAAAACTACTGCCTGAAAAAGGTGAAGAATAAAATGAAATGAGTCAACAACTTTACTTTTTTATTTGTTCCTAGTTTTTTTAATAGAGACTGCAAGCGAAGCTGCTTTACCTCTTTTGCCTGCGACTTGTCTCTGATACACAAATAACAAAAACAAGAAAAAAAATCTGAACTCACTGAAGAGAACATATTTCCAATTGATTTAGATCGAGCGGAATACTTTATATTGAAAAACGATCATGCAACTTGCCTTTATAGAACAGAACCTTTTGAGTAGCTTGGAATCTTGATTTATCATCTTGCTACAACAAAAGAAACTCGAGAAGTTTCCGGCAAACTTCAGTTAAAACATATTACAGAACTAACAAGAGTTCTTGGTTGTGTAAATTGTGCTTGATGTAAAGCCATGCGGAGTGTGTCTATTGAATTGGTGAACAGATATGCATGAACAGATATGCCGAGGGTCTATTGGAAACAGCCTCTCTACCTCATGGTAGGGGTAAGGTCTGCGTACACACTACCCTCCCCAGACCCCACTAGTGGGATTATACTGGGTTGTTGTTGTTGTAGCAAGAGTTCTTGGTTATGTAAATTGTGCTTGATGTAAAGCCATGCGGAGTGTGTCTATTGAATTGGTGAACAGATATGCACAACTTCCATATGTTAGCTTGCTTCTCCTCTGTTTCAACTTGAATGTCCACCTTTTCCTTTCTAAACCTTTTTCAGAGTGATGTCTAATAATTTAGACTGTTCAAACATATTATACTTCATAATATATATATATATATATATATATATATATATATATATATATATATATATCCCTACATTTCTCTCAACAATATTTAAACATTTACAACTCTATGAAAATCCATGTAAATTAAACAAAAACATTCAATCTGAAATGGTGAGAATAGGTGGTAAGAAAAAGAAGAAAAGGAGCGAATACTTGAGTCAAAAGTCCAGTTTTTGACTGCCTCATCAAACTCAAATAGTTGATGCCTAGTATCATCTAGAAGTACTGGCATTGGCGATAACTAAAAAGTTTGGTGAAGCTGATAATATGCTGTTGTACATACTCGTACACACTGATCTCTGCTATTATTATCTTATTTGATTATCCAATTTGAGCTAGTTGCAAGAGCATCTGATATAGTTGGCATCTCGATGGTCCTTCAGTTTTGACTATCAGCTCTGCTTCTCTCTCTGTCACGCAGACGTGTAAAAACATTTACTTGGAATTGGAAAGGTTTATTAAAATGCACCTTTTCTTTTGTCTTGCAGTCAGCCTTTAGGGCAAAGGCAAAGGAGTTTCACCCTGATCAAAATCAGCAAAACAAAGGTAGATTGTATCGGTTAGTGTATTTGATATCTTATACTTTTTGACTTATTTTAAATTTGAGAGAAACAAAAGGAAAGAAGTGCTACTGCTTGCATCAGGCTATAAAAATCTGATGTTGTGACTTGGTTGCAGAGGCTGCTGAAGCAAAGTTCAAGGAAGTCATGAAGTCCTATGAGGCTATAAAGTCTGAAAGGAAGAATGGCATGAGCCGATAAAAAAGCCATGACAAACGATGCAAAATTTCTGTAAAATTTTAAGAGGGTCATTGTCCACTTGATGTTGTATGTAAGTCTAGCTAATCCAAGTGGTCCTTCGTGATGGAGAGCGACCATGAAAGCCATTTGCTTCTAGCCTTCTGCTAGTTGACTGGTGCATTGGTATTCTTGGATTTTTATCGAGGTGTTCATGATACGGTTTAGAATAGGTTTTTTATTTGTTTATTTTTTAAAAATTTGTCACGAGCGTAAGAAGACTTCTACAGCATAGGTTGTAATACTTCTACAGGCGAGGTTGCAACTTCCCGAATTAATTGGTTTGTGAATTCCTCCGCTGGCTCCCTGCTGTGCTAATTCCTAGAAGAGCTCAATTTGTGATGTGAGATAGCAGAAGATATGGATTGACATTGTATATCACAGAGGCTTTAGTACACTGTAAGTTAGCTGAAGATGTCAAATAAAGAGAGGCTGTAATTAGCCTATGAATTTTGCCTTGTATTATATCCGAGATACCAAGGCTGAATTGCCCATGTAAAAGGTGCTGAATTTTATGTTATATTCTTAGATGAGTTGGAAAAGATTTGAAGCAGCTTCTTGAATCAGTTCATTGTAGTATCACACTAAGGGTCTGACTGAACAGCTTCATACTGAGGTCGAAATTTAGAACGCCATTCTCTATGCTAATTATTTGCCGATCAGTTTTCATGCTTACTTTGTCGGCTCATTAAAAAGGATTACTTCTTGATAGAGTATTAATATAATGAATCAACTATTCTTCAATTCCAAATTTGTCAGGGCCAGCAATTAATCCCAGATGTCGATTTCATTCTACTAGTAAATCATTTGTATTTAGATGTCATTAGTATACAAGAATCTATCCAAACTTGTAATAGATTAAGGGGTCTGGACAACTATGAAATTTGATTGGATCTGAGTGGTTTCTGTGGGATCAAAAAGATTTCCAGATCTGTGTTACCAAATTACTACGCCCATGTTCGAAAGAGAAAAATATAAGACGTAAACGTGTAGTACATCTAGGGGTGGCAAACGGTCGGGTCGAAACAGATAATGAAAAAAACGGATAAATTGTTCGACCCATATTTGACACGGATAAAAAACGGGTTAACCGGCGGATAATATGGGTACCATATTATCCATGACTTTATGAATATGATCATTTTTGAAAGAATTCTTAGTCTCCCAAACTTAAATCTTTACAAATGTAAAAGTTAAACCCATTAGGTATCCACTGGTTATCCATTTTCTAAATGGATAATATGGTTCTTATCCATATTTTATCCGTTTTTAAATAGTTCATTATCTAACCCAACCCATTTTTTAGTGGATAATATGGGTACTTAACTGTTTTCTTTTAACCATTTTGCCGCCCCTTAGTACATCTAATGAACATTAGCCCACTGATAAATCTGAACCACGCTATATAAAGGTTAGAGCTCTCTTCCAAATAGTATCTTTCATCCATTCCATTTTAAGGAGAAAGAGCAGCAAATAGTGCAATGAGAAGTAAAACTACTACTATAAGATATGCTAGTTATTGTGTTAAACCTCACACCTTTTTACTGGCTAGTGATTTGCGTAGCTGTTGTTGGAGCACAAGAGGTTTACAATTGGCAAATCCTAAGCCAATATTTTGGAGAAATATAAGGAAAAACAAAAAGGAAAGAAGAAATCAACGTACAGTAAGAGACAATGTATGATTGAATAAGTTATATTTACTTTCCAGTTAATAATACAATCAATCAAGGGAACAAACGAAAAGGGAAAGAAAAAAAAAACTAGCATAAAAAAATATGTAACAGTTGGATTAAACTCTTAAGACACTCGCAACCAGAATACTGATGGAGGTGGCATACTGGCTTAGCCTTATTCTGTTTTTAGCAGTTACAATTTCACTTCAGGAGGAGACCTGTAATATGCAGGAACGGTAGCAGGGAAGAACATCTGCCTCACTCCTTCTGCCTTGATGATCGGGAAAATGATTCCAGATGCACCCTGTATTTGAATCGCACGAAATGGTCAAAATACTAGGTCATACAAAACATGTGAAGACTGCAAATATTAAATGCAAAAAAGCAAGATTGAAACCTACCGATATCAGCCGGGCTCCAATCCACATACGTTTGGGTGATGGGAAAGGCAGCAGCAAGCGGCCAACACCATAGATTGCCACAGCAAAGAAATGACAAACAAGGCTTAATGGACGAGGGTTTAAGCCAGAAAGCAAAGATACTGGTCCTGTTGAGAATACTCCACCGAGACTCAAATAGTCAAAGCATGCATCGCGCATTTCCTTCCTAGCTTGATCAGGTGAAGCACAAAACACCTTATACAAGGCACCAGCCAATGTATTTATGGTGGATGCCACAGGCTGCAGATAAAATATGTGAGCCAAAAAGTCAAAAGGTAAATAATATTCTAGGTTACGTCTTACATATTGCTGCAGCAGAATATCTCTTAAGTTATAGTGGAATTGAGAGAGTTGGAAATCATAGAACACTAGAATGAACCAAGCCTTTTCACATTACTTTCGTTATATGTGGATTGATAGCTAGTGAAATCATCAAAGGCACATCAGTTTTTGGGTTGCAGATCCTTGATACTCACTAGTCAACATAGAGCTCTTACTTCACTAGGGATTCTTAAAGTAGAAAACAGGTACCGGTTCCAAATCTTTTGTTTATGAGAGGAAAGATTTAAAATGATTTTTACCTTACGCAAGGTGTAAAAGGACTCCAGATATCTACAAAGTGTAGGTGCATCATTCAAATCACGAAGAGGTTTGAGAAGATCACGTAATACAACAATATCAGACAATGCTACAGTCATTCCTCCACCAGTCAAGGGATGACGCATATTGAATGCATCTCCCATGAGAAGAGCACCAGGAGTTGGATGAGGAGCAGCTGGCATGCTTCGGTTTGGCATTGTCCTGATGTTACCTTTATCAATTGCGGCAATGAATGCATCTTTTATCTCAGGAGGGACCTAGAAAAATCATGTGAACATCTCATTAAGCATCATGCAACTTAAGTATGTATAATACTACGATGATATGGTATGGCATTCAGGACAAATTTTTCACCAGTTCTTTACCTGGGGAGCAACGATGCTTTTCAAATATTTGGCCATTTCACCATTTGAAATAGAAGGCACTTTTTGACCAGGTACATCAACCAGACAGCGGACCTCGGTACTGCTTATGGGATAGAACAAGATAGGTGATGGATCAGCCAAAATGACATGTCCATGGTTTGCATGTGGAAGCTGGCAGTTCTCCAGGACCAGACCAACAAAACAGGAAGGCACTTCTACCTGTATACAATGTGACATGTCATCGTAAGTATCAAGAGAAACAATAGGAGGGGACAACAACGCTGATGTTCATAGAAGTAAAAGCAATCTTGGGTACAGTAATTCTTATTCATACAATAAGTAAAAGCAAAAGATTTCACAAATTAACCAACGCCATCTTCTTTTTCAAAAACAACCCAAGAGAACTATTGATAAGTGTCCTTACCTTTGGGTCGCAAAGGGTACGCCGTAGATTTGAGAAACAACCATCACATACTATGGTCAATGGTGCATAGGCTTTCAACTCTTCGCCAGATTTGTTTTTGTACTGAACACCTCTAATGGTCCCGTTTTCTTCAAGCAGAGACGTAACAGTGCCTTGCTCCAGTTTGACACTGTTAAAAAATTAAAGCCAACATGCAGCATTTAATCAACAAAAGCAGAGATACTACTGTTTCATTCAATCAACCATGCCTTCATCCCAAATTATTAAGGCCAGCTATTTGAATCCTCCATATATATTCAGCAGGAAATTGTTTGAAGATGTAAAACTTTACATAACATATTGAGAATAATCCAAGCAAGAGAAATCATTGAAAATAAGAAAGGAGGTATATCGATCAAGAAAAAATGGTAAAAAGGAACATACTTGGGAAGAGATGCAGCTTTCTCTCGCATTCTTTGAATGAAACGCCCATTGTGAAAGCTCCTTCCAGAAACATCAGCGTGAAATTTCTCCAGCGGATAAGAAAGACGAGTGCTCTTGCCATCCTTGAAAAGAGCATACCCAAACACTCGCTGAGCATCAATATTCTCCACACAATCTGCAGCAGGCCAAGATGAAAAATATGAGAAAATGCAACAGAAAAGGAGACAAGAAGGTAAAAATCTAAGACATCTTTTCCTTTTTTCACCTCAAGAGAATAATAGCCTGTTTGGCAAGCTTCTCCAAGTTGAGAAGCACTTGTTTTTTCAAAATTGAAGTGTTTGGCCAAGTTTTTAGAAGAAAAAAAGTGCTTTTGAGTAGAAGCAGAAGCAGTTTTGGAGAAGCAGAAAAAAGTAGTTTCTTCCCGGAAACACTTTTTTGAGAAACACTTTTGAGAAAAATACACTTAGAAGCACTTTTTAAAAGCTTGGTCAAACACAAATTGCTGCTTAGAAGTGCTTTTCAAATTAATTAGGCAAACACAAACTGTTTTTTACCAAAAGCACTTTTGAGAAAAAGCGTTTTTTCTCAAAATAAGCGGATTTTTCCAGCTTGGCCAAACAGGCTATAAGTGACCAGAATTGACAACAATTCACATTATTTGGAAACTTTACCTTCCAAACCCAACTCCTGCAGTTTGAGGAAGCCACCTGGTTGTAGGAGTTCTCCAACAATTCGATCAGGCTCTGTCAAATCTCTTTCAATTACTTTTACACGACGCCCCTCCTGTAGTCCAAAATGCATAACCATAAGTCTCTCAAAAAGATCCATTTTTTACCTCTTTCCTTTCAATACTTAGCCTATGATTTCACAGCAAGTTTTAATAGGACAAAAAATTAATATTTGCAGTCAGCACCAGCTTGTAAAAAGTTGATTCTATATTATAACCATCCCTTTCTTCTCATATGTATCAGGGGACAAAAACACTTGAAGGGTAAGAATTATTATTTTTAATCCTTCACACCAAATCAAGACATATTTCTTTCTCTGATTTCATCAAATTAACCAATCAATTTCATGTCTTTATGAAATATCAATCTAATTACTCCTCAATCTCAATTTGGTTTCTTTTTTTAAAAAAGATGTACATATAAATTTATAAAAGATGAGGAAGAAAGAAACGAACTTTGCCAAGGGTGTGAGCAAGAGCGGCACCGGCAACTCCGGCACCGACGATGATGATGTCAGCGTTGTCGTTTGCATCCTTTGATCTGCATTCTCCATCATACACCGTTGTTGTAGTGGTGCTGGTGGTGGCGGTTGCGGGGTCATTATTTTTATCTTTGCGGCCACCGTTTCTCTGAATGAAAAACCACAAAACTGCCACGAAGCCAAACACCACCGCAAGTACAGATCCGGAAAGACCCATATCCACCATTGTCTGCGACGGCAAACGGCGACGGAATTGGTTCTCTCCGTCAATAACTCCTTCTATAGCTTACAACAATGGGAATCTTTTCTCTATCTAAAACAAGAAAATGGGATAATAAAAACAACAATATATTAAATAAATGTTGGGTTGTAAATTTATGAATGCTTCGCTGGCGAGAGGGAGAGATTTCTGGACAGCACGCACACTTCGATGACTTAAACCAACCCACACCACCCCCTTATTTTATAGGCTCCATTTATACAATATATATTCAAATAAAATGTTTGATCCAAAAACAATTTTTTTTAGGTAATTTCTATTTGGAAAAAAAAAAAAAAAAAAGAGTTGCTGGTTTTGCTTTAATGGTTGGGGTGCTAGTTTTTTTCTTTTGTCGACTCTAGGTGGTGTTTGCCTAATTTTGGGGTTAGGGAATACTTAAGGATGTTACTTAATTAAGTAATTAAGGTGTGATTTGGATTTTGTGCTAACAATTGTTTATATCAATTGGTCATGTGACATGAGGATATATTATTGCTAAAAATGGTCATGTTGTCAGAGTAGACAAGCAGGATATTAGGTGAGAGGAGTGTTTAAAGAAATTACTTCCTCCGTGTAATCAAAGGGTATGAGAATCAAAAATAATAATAATAATAATCTCGAATTTGAACGTAAAATTTTTAAATTTTTTAAAATAGAATTTATATATTTGAAAACTATATAAAAAGAATTTTAAGTTATAATAATTAATAATTAAAAATATTTAAAAAACATAAATAAATCACAGTAAAAATATTCATTCGACTCTCGAAATCCGAACTATATCAAACAAATTTGAATATGTGATTACTTAAAAGGGCCCTGATACATATGATTTCTATTTGTTTCCCTTTTTATCTTTTCTCTTACTTTTATTCTTTTTCATTGCTTTTGTATTTTGGGTGGAGGGAGATATGAGGTGGTTTTATACATTAATTATTGGTCCACAAGCTTTTCTCTTACTTTTGTTACTATTTCCTTTGGTTCCCAATATTAGTTGATGTTTTAGTATATTGAATTGTTTCAAATTATTGGATGTTCTCAAAAACAAGAATTATGCATTTGCTTTCTTTCAAATTCGGATTGGTGCTCGAACTAATGGAATGTTAGTTCAGTGAAATGTTTAAAATAGAACAACAACAACAACAACAACAACCCAGTATAATCTCACTAGTGGGGTCTGGGGAGGGTAGTGTGTACGCAGACCTTACCCCTACCCTGGGGTAGAGAGGCTGTTTCCAAATGACCCTCAGCATCCTTCCCTCCAAGAACTCCCCACCTTGCTCTTGGGGTGACTCGAACTCACAACCTCTTGGTTGGAAGTGGAGGGTGCTTACCATCAGAGCAACCCACCTTGTCATAAAAATAAAGAGTAATTTAGATTAAAAAAAAAAGAATATGCAAAAACTTTGAAAGACAAAATAATACGAGTCGCACTAATTAGTCTCTTTGCTACCTACCTGGAAAATCACGTGAAGCGAAATGCAACCTTTAAGTATTGGTGAAATTTTTCTGGAAAAAAAAAATGCAACCTTTAAATACTGGAGCTAGCCAAATTTGGTTTTATTAGCCAAATATATGTATTTGTTTTTGTTTGGCGTTCTTTAATTTCCCCTAGCTATTGTGCTGGTCCAACTCTTAAAATAAAAATATTGAACATTCACTTTTTCTTGTGCTTCATTTCTGCTATTATTTTCCATCTTATCGGTTAAACTAGCATACTATTAATAAATAAAAAAGTATACAATCAGCATAACCATCTTATTCAAAACCTTGTAAAGATTTAAGTTTCCTCTTCTTTTTGACCGAAGCAAATTCAAGATCAGAAATTTGGCGTTTTAGCAATTAGAGTCTCCAAATTTTTCTGACTTGTGGGAGTGGTCTTTCTTTTCTTTAATTAGTGGGGGGTAGAGTATACTTAAATAGCTGAAAACCAAGTCCAACCAAAGAAATGCAGCTCTCTTGCATTGAATGCCGTCTCAGTATGGAGGAAAAATTGGTACTCTGGACCCACTCCTATTAACTATCCTCACTGTATTAATTTTGTTTAGATGCACTACCCTAGTTTTGACTTTTGAGTAATTGATTTTAGTGGTATGTGCCAAATTTGTGAGTAATTGATTTTAGTGGTATGTGCCAAATTTGTGAGGAAATGCATACTTTGGTAGCGAATCCAGGATTTTGGTAGGATCGGTGCACTATTAAAAAAAGGTGGATCCAGAATATAAATTTTACGGGTTCAACTTTTAGTTTTTCCGATTGTGTACCCATTGCACTTTTGGAATTATAAGTTTAAAATTATAATTTTTTTAAAATAATAATTTTCTTACATCTATATCTATTTTCCATGTTGAAAATATTGAGATCAGTTGAACCCGTTGACTATATGCTACATCATACATTGCTACTAATTTTAAGATATACATTTTGTTTAATCATATAAGATTTTACAACTACAAAAGAAGAATAGGAATTTCAATGTGTGCAAATTTTGAAAGAATAAACCAAACAACAGAAATAAAAAGAAAAGGTACTTAATTAATATGCAAAAAATAACACCAGACACGCCCATCTCCCGCGGGCGTCTATTTCTAGGGGAAAAAAGGAAAAAACAACAAGACTGACATAAGATTTGAACTCGCAGCCTCACCTAGAGAGGTATACTCAGTAATCATCACATCATATAATACTTTGAGCATGAGGGCACACACATATTTAAATATTTTTGAAAAAAATATAATATTATTATACATGATTAAGGGTTGGAAGCATGGGTTCACGTGCCCGTGGAACCCCTAGATACGCGCGCAGCGTATTTTCAAACAGAAAAATTGCTATTCCGAGAACCAAACATCGTCACTAATCTCCCTATTTAACGTGAGAAATATGAGATTTCAGTGCTCGAATTGTTAATTTACCAAATAAGTTCAACTTTATCCAAGAGCTCCATAAATACAATATAGAAAAAGAAAATGAATAATAGAGTTTAAGATATTAGATGAGGCCATTATTGGATTCAATTCTTTTCAAAACGTGCTTCTACCAAACTAATGTTGGCGTCTCTTCCTTGTTGGCTTTCATATCAAACGGTAAAAAGCACGACTCATGATTGAAACAAAAAGTATGTAAACCTTTTGAAATGTTCGACTAATTTTGTAGTATTAGTCTTCGTCATATCATTCTTTATTTATCACTTGTGCAGATTTTACTGAGTTCGTTCATGCACGTCCGAGTACTCAATTACAAACCTCTTATATCATTTTATTCGCTTGGGGTTTTCTTTTCTTTTTTATTTGCCAAATACTTGGTATGTTTATGAAATACCGTACCGTCGTTCTTCTTCTTTTTTCCCCACCAAATTAAATCTACTCTTATTTGGGATTTAGGGTTTATGGTATTCTATCTTTCTTTTTCACATTTATATTTATTTTTATTCATTGAGTTTAAAAACTATGCACAAGTGTTTTCTTGGTTAGAAGATCTTTTAAAGTTGTGGTAAAGAGATTTTTTGAATATATTTCATAAAAAATTACAACCCCACACCCTCCCCGGGCCACAAAGGTATTATACTTTTTCTTTTTAAATAATCTTTTGATCTTTTTCCTGACTAGTCAAAACTAAGGCTATTATTTGCTGTAGTAATTAGTGTAGGTCTCATGCGACCATACTAGAGTACGGAGGTCAGTCATCAATTAAAGCCTTAGCTCACCATGTCAGAAATCAGAACAAACAAAATCGATATAGAAAGATTTGATTGTATAAAATAGAATATTTAAAGGCTGGTTAATTAAACCTAATATCAGTTGTAAATTTATATACACAAAAAATGTGTAACAAGTGCAAGCTATAACTGAAGTCTTAACACAACATCATTAATAGCCCTAAACTCTCCCTCAATTTGAAGGGAGGAAGAAAATTAACATATTATATATATATATATATATATATATATATGCAAGCTGACAAGCTGTTGTGAAGATCAGCTTCGTGAAATCTTCTCATGAACAAAATGTATACTTTATAATTCAAAGCCACACGTTTGTTGCTCCGCTTAGATTTTTACAAGTTGAAGGTACAAATGTTTGAGAACCCTGCTGATGATGCAAGGCCAAAAATAATCATAAATTGATAGGTTATCTACAATTTACAAGTCATCATACAACGAATTCTAACATATATATTTGATCTTGTTTCATTCCAGAAAGTTCTGAAAATCGTTTTCGTAACTTCTAATAAGTATTAGTATTTCTTTAGTGTGAGGTGTAGGAAGAAGAATTAGTGGTTCTAAAAAGATGAAGATTTGTCGTTTCTCTAATTTCAAGAGTGTTCAAATTTGGATGTTATTCATCTTCTAAGCCTCTACTATTTCAGGAATTTGAGTACTGACAGTTATACCGTGTTATAGCCGTTTGGGTACTGTACAACTGCAACATATATTAAGTGGGCGCTTGGACATAAGAATTGTAAAATTTCAAATTATGAGGAAATTTTTTTTTTGTGTGTTTGGATATGAATATAATTTTGGGCTGTTTTTGAAGTTTTGTAAGTGACTTGAGTGAAAATTTTGAAAAATAGCTTTTTGGAGTTTTTAAAATTTTCGAAAATTTTTAAAATATATTTTCAAGTGAAAATTAAAAATTTTATGAACAAACACTGATTTCGAAAAAAAAGTGAAATATTTTTGGAAAAAAGAAAAAAACTTCTTATGTCCAAACGGGATCTAAAATGTTTGGTCCGAAACTTTTTCTTAGTTTTGAATAATTTTTCTAACGTTAAAGGGTTAGATATACCCCTCTATTATAAAAAATTGTTTAAATTTATCATCTGTTTCACTATCATTATATTTGTGCCCCTACCATTATATTTTCATTCAAAAATACCCTTAATTTGAATAAAATGTGACGTGACAGTCAGTAAAAAAAAACCAGCCCCATTTTAAATACCCGATTCACTTAAGATCTGCTCCTAATTAGACCCATTACCTCAAAATCTCTTTCGTGTTCTCTTTTTTAATTGGAAAAAAGACACTGAAACACATAAAGAATTACTTCAGCAAATGGTTCAACGAATTACCACCATGCCTATTTCATTCTTTTCATTGCCAAGTGTTGTCAATAGCTAATTTGAGCAAAAGATCAAGAAATCAGAGGAACGCATTTCGTCTTCTTCAAATTTTCTTAGAACCATAACAATGGTGTTTCTAAGTTTCTTCAACAACTTGGTGGTATGATTACTTTATAAACTCAAATCAGCAATAACAAATAATTTTTACCCATAATTTCAATGTTGCTTCCAGATATGGGTTTCGAAAATTCAATCTCTAAAGCTTCTTCAATGGTGGTTTAGCTCCTGTGTACAGATCTCACCTCCCAATTCGCTGATAAAAGTTATAGCTTCTGAATTGATGCATTGAGCTCTTTAACTATTTCTCACACTAAAGTTAAGAAAAATCAAGATTTACAGCTAATGTATAACGAATTTAATTTTGGGAATAACACTATTTCTCTTCCTCCTCCTTCTGCCAGACAGTCGCCAGAGTTGTTTAGGAACCGAAGCTTCAAAAATACTTTTCGGAGCCCAGAGAAACAGGATGGTGTTGCAGTGATAGTGAAGTGGTGGTGATAGTAGCGTAATAGACGAACTCCAGTGGAAAAAGCAATGGGATTAGATTGTGAAAATTGGTTTTGAGGGTTATGTGTGTGTAATTTTATGCCATAGAAGCTGAAGAAGCTCAGCTATGGTGGGGAGAAGCGGAGCTAGGGGGAGAGATGAAATAAAGGTTAAATTCGTTTAGGATTTTTTAAGTGGGGCAATTTGGGTAGGGTAATTGGTATATTTTAAGTGAATCGGGTATTTAAAATTTGGGGCGGGTCTTTTTGTTCCTAACCCGCCACGTGGTATTCCGTCCAAATTAAGGGTATTTTTGAACTAAAGTATAATAGTAGGGACACAAATATACTGATAGAAACGAAGGATAAATTTAAATAATTTTTTATAGTAGAAGAATATATTTGACCTTTACCGTTTTTCTAATTAAAAAAAAAGAGTTGCTATTTTTTTTCTTATTGACTATAGAGGTGGTACTTTGCCCAATTGGGGTTAGGCTTGAATTAAAAATGATGCTTACATAAGCAATTAAGGTGTGATTTGGATTTGGTTATAACTATTGCTGTACTTCAGTCAACTTAATCATCCAATTCAAAAAGTTTGTAAGGGGTTAAGGTTTCATTTCCTTTTGAACCAACCCAAAATTCAAGATCAGAAATTTGGCATTTTAGCAATTGAAGTCCCCTACTATTTTTTTTTCTTACTCGTGGGAGTTGTGATCTTTCCTATCTTTATTGAGAAATGGTCTATAAATAGATGAAAACCAAGTCTGCGTAACTTGTGCGCAAATTATTCAAAGCAAAACAGATGTTGCATTAAACACCATATCAAATATCTCAGATTTTTTTCTTTGGAAAGACACCTTTGCTGCTTAATTTGCCTATCACCTACTCCTTTCAACAATCAACCTACTTGGAGGAAATTGATTATTCCATAATTTGCCAAAAAATACTGCGTATGGTGCTTTCTTTATACCGAAAAAAAAAGCCAAATTTATTCTGCACTTTGTAAATTATTTATATTTATCATCCATTTAAGTTTTCGAATATATTTGTCCTCGCCATTTTAAGAAAGATCATGAGAGAGATTTGTAAAGCTCTAATTCTGAAAATACTAAATGAACTCCATTTTCTTAAGAGCTTAAAATATCCGTAATTATCATATACTAACTAAAGAAGGAGAAGTTTAGGAAAGAAATTGAGAGAGTTAATTAATGCGAGGCCATTATTGGATTCAAGTTTTCAAAAGTTTGCAGCTGTAATGTGTTGACGAGAAGCTTACACGGCCTGCCATGCATGCAGCAAATCTTTCATGACCCAATTTTCCCTTCGTGTGACGTCGTGACGACACCTAGTCTCTACAACCAGGTAAGCCTAAAATTTTACGAAATAATGAAATAAAAATATAAATTTAACCAATTATTCAAAAATACACAACAAATCCCAAAACCCGGAACATCGTGAATCACAAACTACAGAAAAAAAAATCTAGTGTCTCTATACATCAGAGCCTAACAAGGAAAAATACACACAAGATAATGGACATGAGAAAGAGTAGAAGGGGACTCCGAGGTCTGCGGACGCGGCAGATATACCTTGAAGTCTCCAAAGCTGTCCCGGCTCACTGACAGTGTGGCTGATAAAGTACACTTGGATCTGCACACGAAAAATATGTGCAGAGAGTAGCATGAGTACACCCCAATCGGTACCCAATAAATATCAAGCCTAACCTCGGTCGAGTAGTGACGAGGTCAGGTCAAGGCCCTACTGGCAAATATGTAATAAAATAATATAGAGTGTAATACCGTAATAAAATAAAGGCTGAAATTTAACAACAATGAAATCATAGAAGGTAACAACTTAGTACACAGAAACACAATAGGGGATCTCCCGAGATACCGTCCCGTAGTCCTAAACGTAAATGTGCAGGGGGATCTCCCGGAATACCGTTCCGTAGTCCCAAATAAATGTGTTGGGGGATCTCCCGAAATACCGTTCCGTAGTCCCAAAATAAATGTGCAGGGAGATTTTCCGGAATACTGTTTCGTAGTCCCAAAGTAAATATGCAAAACAGGGGATCTCCCGGAATACCGTTCTGTAGTCTCAAAGTAAATATGCAGCGCGAATGATAGAAATACAACTACATCACGAAAGTTTTACAATTTAGACTAAGTACCAGTCAGGGAAGAAGCAGGAAATTCATTAAGCATGCTGCACATAATTCACATAAATAATTAAGACACGTAGACATGTTGTATTAGACTAAACATGATAGCTACACATATTGGAATAACTCAGTTAAGAATGAAAATAGATTAGTACTCATTAAAATGGTATAACTCAAAAGAAAAGGAAAACATGTTGCTGCTCGGTAAGAAAAGTCGGGTTTTTCACAACTAGCCTGTGTACGTACTCGTCACCTCACGTACACGGTGCTCACATATCACAATAGTTCCAAATCTTAAGGGAATTTCCCCCACGCAAAGTTAGGAAAGCCACTTACCTCGAGTCAAGCTCAATCAATCCGTAAGAATGCTCTTTCCACGAATATCTGGCTCTGAATGGCCCAAATCTAGCCAAAAGCAATTACATATCATAATTACAACCATAATAGACTCACCTAATTAATTAAATCAATACTTTAACAAAAATTCCGAAATTCGCCCTAAAAAGTCGATATGGGCCCACGTATCGAAATCGAGTAAAAGTCACAAAATCCGAAAGCCTATTCACTCACGAGTCTAACCACATCAATTTTACTAAAATTCGACACCAAATGGTCCTCCAAATCCACAATTCAAACTCTCAAATCCCTAGCCTCCAACTTCTAATTTTCACCTTAAATACACACTAACTAGGTAGGAAAATACATGCGAAAGCATGATTATTGATAAAAAAAAATAAGCACAAGAGACTTACCTCAAGAAATCCCTCGAAAATGCTCTCAAAAATCGCCCTAAACCGAGTTGCAAAGTCCAAAAATGACAAAAATCGCGAAGCCATTCGGTTTTAACCACTGCCCAGGTATTTCCGCACCTGCGGAGCCTGGGCTCGCACCTGTGGGTGCGCTTGTGCGAAAAAATATGCGCATCTGTGCAAATCACTTACCTCCTTTGCCTTCGCACCTGCGATGAAAGGGCCGCATCTGCGCGTGCGCGCCTGCGGAATTCCCTTCCGCTTCTGCGGACCTTGCGCACCTGCGAAGACCCCTAACGCATCTGCGAAAATCACCTCACACCTGCGACCCCTGGCACTCCTCCATTTTCCCGCTTCTGCAATAATTTGCTCGCACCTGCGGGCAGCCTTACGCATGTGCGATTACAGCAGAACCAGAAAAAGCACTAGATTTTCCTAAGTCTAATTACATTCCGTTAAGCATTCGAAACACACTCGAGGCCCCCGATACCTCAACCAAACCTACCAACCAATTCTATAATACCATATGAACTTAGTTGAGCCTTCAAACCACATCGAACAATACCAAAAATTATGAATTAAACATGGATTCAAGCCTAAGAACTTAGAATTTTCCAAATTCTACAAACAACGCCGAACTACGTCAAATTTAGTCCGAATTACCTCAAATTTTACACACAGGTCACAAATGACACTACGAACTTACAACCACTTTCGAAAATCCATTCCAAGCTCAATATCAAAATTTTCACTATCAGCCGAAATCGCCGAAAATATTACTTTTGCCAATTCAAGCCTAAATCTATTACAGACCTCCAAAACACATTCCGGACGTGCTCCTAAGTTCAAAATCACTCAACGGAGCTAACAGAATCGACAGAATTTCATTCCAGATCCGTCTTCGTACAGTTCCGACTACGGTCCAAATTCTAAGATTTAAGCTCTCATTTAGGGACTAAGTGTCCCAAAATACTCCGAAACTCAAAACCAATCATCCCGGCAAGTCACAATAGCAAAAATAGATATGGAAAAAGCATTTAATAGGGGTTCAGGGCTCTAACTCTCAAAATGACCGGTCGGATCATTACAAAACCCTTCTATGATTTCCATGTCTGACGTGACATTCTGCTGCTCACTAACAATTAATTAGGGACTCATAAATATCTTTGGACCTTACACCTCCAGACTAAGCTTAATTAGTAAAACATTTCGCTTCATCCTCATGCCTTTCGAAACACCGCAACAACAATTTGGGACTCATAGTCACGGGCCGCTCTAGGGTAAGGCAGGTGAACCCTTTGCCATAGGACCCCATATATTTAAGGCCCTAAAATAACTTTATATATATATATATTAATAAAAGAATTTAAATTTTAATCTTTTTTTAATTTGACAGAGTTAGGATTGAATGAGCTAATACGTATTTTTTTCCATTAAATTAAACAACATATTTACCTTCTCATTATAAATTATATATATATATTAATAAAAGAATTTAAATTTTAATCTTTTTTTAATTTGACAGAGTTAGGATTGAATGAGCTAATACGTATTTTTTTCCATTAAATTAAACAACATATTTACCTTCTCATTATAAATTATATATATATATTAATAAAAGAATTTAAATTTTAATCTTTTTTTAATTTGACAGAGTTAGGATTGAATGAGCTAATACGTATTTTTTTCCATTAAATTAAACAACATATTTACCTTCTCATTATAAATTATATATATATATTAATAAAAGAATTTAAATTTTAATCTTTTTTTAATTTGACAGAGTTAGGATTGAATGAGCTAATACGTATTTTTTTCCATTAAATTAAACAACATATTTACCTTCTCATTATAAATTATATATATATATTAATAAAAGAATTTAAATTTTAATCTTTTTTTAATTTGACAGAGTTAGGATTGAATGAGCTAATACGTATTTTTTTCCATTAAATTAAACAACATATTTACCTTCTCATTATAAATTCTATTTTTCCTCTACTATGTGCAGTCTTTTTTTTTATGTTTCCACAATTTTACTTTCTAATTTCAACTCAAATTCTATAAATTAGCTATTCCTTTTTGTCACATTTGATGATCGAAAAATCAGAAAGCAAATTCTTTTGTGTCATGTATTTTTTAGCTAAGAAATCCCCGAAGCAAGTGTCGCAAGATTCAAAACTCGATGAATAATAGGCTTACACCTTTATCATTTTCATTTAATACATATTTTTGTATAAGATAAAGTTTAATACTATTACATGCGCCTAACCCACACATCATGCATTACGCTCTTACTACTGGATCAAAGTTATGTAGGTTTCTTTTTTGTCTCTCACTATTATATAGATTTTGTCAAAGAAATTTAAGGGGCGTTTCACATATTTTGATTGTAGGCCACCACGTCCGTTGAGATTATTGGCCCAGATACATGATGTTCAAATCAGCTTCATTCACATTTGGTAACTGAATGACATACTCACTGCCTTTAATGTTATTGTCATTATTATCTTATCTTAATTAATACCATCTCCATAAAATTTGATTGAGAATGTTTGGGGTGGAAAGGGCGACTCAAGGGGAGGCTAATAAAGCCTTGATTTAGTCCTTCAACATTTTGAGGCCCAAAAAACTTTTAAAAATGGATTTTGTAAAAATAAAGACTATCTGCTCTTTAACAGTAAAAATATTTTAGAACTTTGAATTAAATTACTTAAATTTTTATGTTACTAACAACAACAACAACAGCAACAACAGCAACAACAACCCAGTGAAATTCCACTAGTGGGGTCTGGGGAGGGTAGTGTATAAGCAGACCTTACCCATATCCCGAGGGGTAGAGAGGTTGTTTCCAATAGACCCTCGGCTGAAGAATACGAAAAGAGGCAGTATATCAGTACCATCAATAAACCTTAGAAAGAAATAACAACATCACAAGAGCATAGACGAAAAGCAAAACAATAACCAGTAGATAAAGCCCAACACTAAGAGGAACGAAAGAGTAATATGAACTCAACATTAACCACTAGCAGTCTAAGACAAAATCCTAACAGGATAGCCTCACTCTGGTGCGCCATTGGAATATGCATAACTACCTCCTAACCTACGACCCTAATGCTCGACCTTCATAACTTCCTATCTAGGTCCATATCCTCGGTAATCTGAAGTCTCGTCATGTCCTACCTGATCACCTCTCCCCAGTACTTCTTAGGCTGCCCTCTACCTTTCCTCGCGCCCACCAAAGCTAGTCGCTCAGCATTTGGGATTCTCCTCTAAATGTGCCAGAACCATCTAAGCCTAGCTTCCCGCAACTTGTCATCCATGGGGGCCACACCCACCTTTTCCCGAATATTTTCATTCCTAATCTTATTCATCTTAGTGTGCTCGCACATCCACCTCAACATCCTCATCTTTGCTACTTTCTTCTTCTGGATGTGTGGGTTCTTAACTGGCTAACACTCAGCCCCATACAACATAGCCGGCCTAACCACCGCTCTATAAAACTTACCTTTGAGTATCGATGGTACGTTCTTGTCACATAGGACTCCAGATGCTAACCTTCACTTCATCCACCCTACCCCTATACGGTGAGTGATATCCTCATCGATCTCCCCACTACCCTGAATAACTGACCCAAGGTACTTGAAACTGCCCCTCTTAGGGATGACATGTAATCCAAGCCTAACGTCCAATCCTGCTATCGTTGGCTCGACGCTAAACTTGCACTCTAGGTATTCCGTATTATTCCGTCTCCAAACCTCCAGCCACTCGTTGATGCCATCTCGTATCTCATCAATCAGAATAATGTCGTCATCAAATAAAATACACCATGGCACCTCCCCTTGAATATGGCGTGTCAGAGTATCCATCACCAGGGCAAATAGGAATGGACTGAGCGCAGATCTTTGGTGTAGCCCCACAATAATCGAAAAATGCTCTGAGTCACCTCTCACTGTCCTAACCCGAGTCTTAACTCCATCATACATGTCCTTAATCACCCTAATATAAGCAACCGACACACTTTTTTCCTCCAAGCATCTCCATAGAACCTCTCTAGGAATCTTATCATACGCCTTCTCCAGATCAATAAACAGCATGTGAAGATCATTCTCCCTATCCCTGTAGTGTTCCACCAACATCCTAATGAGGTGGATAGCATCCGTAGTAGAATGCCCCGGCATGAACTTGGATTGGTTCTCTGAAATAGACACAGTCCTCCTCACCCTCACTTCAACCACCCTCTCCCAAACATTCATGGTATGACTCTGTAATTTGATACCCCCTATAGTTGTTACAACTATGGATATCACCTTTGTTCTTGTACAACGGAACCATCGTACTCCACCTCCATTCCTCTGATATCCTCTTCGTCTTGAAAATAATATTAAACAGCCCAGTCAGCCACTCCAAACCTGCTCTATCAACACACCTCTAAAAATCTACCTGAATCTCATCTAGCGAGGTAGCTCTGCCCCTACTCATCTTACACGTAGCTCTGCCCCTACTCATCTTACACATAGCCTTCACATACAATACCTAAAGTCACGGTGACTCTCGGAATACCCCAATTCACTTAGCATAATATCTCGATCCCCTTCTTCATTTAGAAGTTTATGAAAGTAGGTCTGCCATCTCCGCTTAATCTGGTCCCCCCATCAATACTCAACCGTCCTCATATTTGATGTACCTCACTTGGTCCAGGTCCCGAACCTTCCTCTCTCTTGCCTTGGCTAGCCTGAATAATTTTTTCTCCCTTCCTTTATCCCCCAGTTCCTCGTACTGTCGAGCAAAAATCACAGTCTTAGCCTCCGTGACCGCCAACTTTGCCTCCTTCTTAGTAGGCTTATACCTCTCACCGTTCGCTCTCTTCTCCTCCTCGCCAGTGCTACCTACTAACTCCAGGTACGCCGCCTTCTTCGCTTCCACTTTACCTTGAACCTCTTCATTCCACTACCAGTCGCCTTTGTGTCTACCGGAGTAGCCCGATGAGACCCCTAACATCTCTATCGCCGCCTCCCTTATTGAGAATAGTGAGTGCTTTAGTTGTGACGCTTAGGCTCAATTTTTGACTCCTCCATAAGTACCTTAAGTTGTATGATCTTAACATTGCTTAACTTCTCTGACTAGGGTGTCGTGATTCCGATCTTGAGTGAGTTATGTGCCATGTATGTGAGAGGTTTGTGTTATTCTGTGCATTGCATCTGATGTCTAGAACTTGCCCTATGTGTTTGCAAAGCGAAATATTAGTTTAATTCAGTCTTGGAAGTGATATATATATATTTCTTTGTTGAGCTAGTTATATGCATGTACCCACCTAATGGTCATTTATCTTAGTTAACCCTGTTGAGCCTGTAATCCTATTTCTTTGGCAACCACATTACAAGTCTTACC
Organism: Nicotiana otophora; assembly: GCA_000715115.1. Taxonomy (NCBI): domain Eukaryota; kingdom Viridiplantae; phylum Streptophyta; class Magnoliopsida; order Solanales; family Solanaceae; genus Nicotiana; species Nicotiana otophora. The sequence continues at coordinate 68,170 of AWOL01S0045388.1, forward strand.
CATTTATTTGAATTGACCATCTATTTGAACCTCTTACCTTTTATGAGCACTTGAATTGGTTATGAACTTTGTAAAAGTCGAAGTGTGGGGTAGTTGGTGTGGCTTTTGAGTGGAACTAATGAAATGAGGAGAAATGTGCACTGTATTGAAAAAGTAAATCCATTTGAATTGAAAAAAAAATTAGTTGTATTGTTTTATAAAATATTCTTTGATAGTGGTGACTCTTGATATAATTGTGCTTAAAAAAGTAGGGAGTTAATGTAAATCGATGTGAATGTGGAGTTACGGTTTGACATAGGTGTGTAGTTTTTAACGGTTAATTGTATGTATTAAAGTGCTTAGGTAGGTATAGTCACTCTTATATCTAAATGTATCCTACCCATCCTGCAGCCTACATTACAACCAAATAAAGTCCTACTTGATCTTTGACTGAATAAGCTCAATTAGTAGAGTAATACACTACGAGCAAGCCTATGGTACATCTTTTGTGGTATATGAATGTTGTTTCTGAGAGTGAGTGAATTCTTTCTATTTTGAGTTCTTAATTGTTCTTAATTTCTATCGTGTGTGGAACAACTCTCTATTGTTGTGTGAGGGTACTTAATTCATGAAGGAAAGTTAATGTCATTGACCTATAGGCTAGAGTAAGTGAGTGGGTTATAAATAATGTGTGGTTCTTTTGAGTCAAATCTTGAGGTTAAGATGTTACGATATTGTACTTAATATGTTTTAAAGAGTTTTGGTGTGATGAGTTATGGTAGTTGTTGAAAGAAGGATTATGTTCTATGTGAAGTGTAGTTTGATTGTTGGAGGACGAGCAATGGTTTAAGTGTGGGGTGTCGATGTAGGCTATAATCTCGTATTTTAGTTACCTATTTTCACTCTAATTTACTGCACTTTACTTGTGTTGAGCTGTAATTGGTAATATTTGGCACTTATTGCGTGTTTTATGCCTTGTAAGAGCGATTCCGAGTTATGCAAATGTTGTGGAGCTAATTCTAGCTATTTGGAGCTTTGAAGCCTGAGTAAAAGCCCAAGGAACTAAGTCGTGATCGTGCTCGAGGGTCGACGGACGAGTAGTGCACTTAATGGGAGAAACCAGAGTTGAGCAGGAGCAAAATTCAGATGCGCGACCGCGCATGAGGGCGTGCAAGTGGCACAGTATTCTGCCAGACATGCGCGGCCATGAGCACAGTCATAACTCCAGATGCGCACCCGCGCATGTCTGTTCTGGAAACTTTACCCAGACCTATTTTGGTAAATTCGGAGGCGACTCTCTTTGACCTATATGAAGCCTAACTCATCTCAAAATAAGGTATCTGAGATTTTGGAGCAACTTGTGGAGAGAAGAAGGCAAGAAAACAACAGAGACTCTAATTACTTTATCCAATTCATTTAATACGGAAGTTTGTTTGATTTTGTGAATTGTAATGTCTTCTTGTTCTTCTAATACTCTTGTGATGAATAACTTCTCCACTATGTAGTAATCTTTCTTAGGGTTACTGACGAATATTGTGATTTGACTATTATTTTGGGTTTTTACTCTTTGTTAATTGTCCGAATTCATTGAATGAGTTAATAATTGAATTACAAGGCCAACTATGATTTTACTTTAATCGAAAGAGGAGTGTTGCTGCAATTCGCATTGTGTCATATTGTTTGGGTTGATTTTAAGCCTCGCATAGGTAATCGAAAGAGCTTAAAGAGCTATCAACTGACCAGTTTAGAAGAATAGTCGAAAGGCGTTCTTCGAAAGATCATTTATTCGTTGTATTTTTGCATATGTTCATAGAACCTGTCATTAGGTTGGTTAATGGAATCCTCATTCATTCGGAAGAAGAATTTGAATCCTTGAAATAATCTAATCATCTGTTGAAATCGAAAGAGTCAATAAAGTTAAGAGTGAACTTAGTACGAAGTTACCCGGAATAATAGTTGATCACATATCTTGTCACAACCCTTACTTCCCACCTTGATATTTAATCGTTGCTACTTAGTCATTAAATTTCCATTATTTTCTCACAATCGATAATCTTAGTGTTTATTATATTAGTTGATAATAACATAAATCAAAGGTTTATCTTTCTGGATAGTGTTAAGCTGAAGGTTTATTAGAACATTATTTAAACCAATCCTTGTGGAGACGATTTAATACTATACTATCTTTGACTAGCGAGCCTAAGTTTATACACCGGTTTTACGCTCTTCAAAGTGCACAAATTAAGCATTTTGGGACCCCTATTTAGGGAATAACTGAAATTTATAAAGTTTTTAAAGTTTAACTGCTCAGAATCAACTTCAGACATGCGGGTCTAATTCAAATTCAGACATGAAGTTTGAAGTTAGGCTCTTGGCAAAGCTAACTTTAGACCCGTAGGTTTTAAATTTGAACTTCGGCCTTTAAAACTTCCAACCTTTGAGTATTAAGTTAAGCTTTGATAGAGCTCAACTTCAGATCTAAAGAATATCATGTTTGGCCCGATCTAGTAATGAGAGGGATATACTTGATTGAAGTCATGCTCTAAGCCAATATTATTAACCGTAAAATCATGTGTACAAGTTATTAGCTAAATAACCCTAAAGTATTTCAACTTTTATCAAATATGTTAACGAAAAGAATAAAGTGTATGAAAAAGAGAAATAATTTTTTTAATACTAAAATACTAATTGAAATTTCTTACAAAACTTCTATGATCTACGAACGCTAATATTTATCACTCTAAAAAATATGATTTGAATTGAAACTCTAATATCACATGCACATGTTAGCTAAACAACCTCAAATAAGTTTAGTGGACTTGCTCCAAGCAAAAGTTGCATTACACTATATCAATTAAATTATTAACCCGAGGTTAGTAAGGCAAATTCTCGGAAACTAGTGGACTCTCTTGTATTTTAAAGAAACTAAGTGGCAGCAGCATAAATTTTACTAACATTTATAGGAAATGGCGCAATTGTTCCTCTTTGAGCTCCGAACTGTAATCGCCGGCGATGGACTTCAAATGCTCCGATTTGGCCCAGTGGAAGGAGGCACTATCTTCTTACGGGCCCCGTATCGAGTCACTCAACAAGCCCAAACTCGTCTCTCTCGATGATTTCTACCGGAATGAACTTCCCGGCGTTCTTCGGCAACGAAACCCTAGTTACATCACAACTCCCGAACTCACCAAGCTCATGCAATGGAAGCTTACTAGAGGCAAATGGAGGTTCTTATTTCTCTCTTCGTCTCGCCTATGGCAAAATATATGTACTCCCTCAGTATCAATTTCTGTTACACACTTTCCTTTTCATTCTGCTTTAGAAAGAATGGCATATTTTTATATTTAGAAATAATTTAATTTTATCAAAAATGTCTATAGCTTGTTTTAGACCACAAGTTTTTAAAATTGTTTTTGATTTCTTATGCCACATAAAAGGGGAAGGAGGAAGTATTTACCTTTGATAATTGCTATGGTAATGGACTCAACTATAGGAATGAACTTGACATGAGTGTGCGTAAGTAATCGGTACTGTTTGTTTTATTTCTTTTGGCTAATTTAAGTGTATTTGAAAAATATAATTACATCTATGTTATCAGATACGGTACTTAAGGCTATGAAAAAGTCGTTGCAACACACAAAGGAGAATCCAGGATTTGAACATTATGGGTTCGAGTTCGGGATTTTACCACAGTTAATTTAATTTACTGGGTTCGAGATCTACTATTTGTACTTATTTGGTGAATTTTCTAATCCGAGCCAAAGCTACTGGGCTCGGATGAACCCATTAGTTATACATCAGATCCGCCACTGGTAACGTATGATAATTGTTATGCAGGCCTAGGCTGTTGGATTTTGTATCATCACTGGACGATGCTGTTGTGAGATCTGCTTCAGAGAAGGCATTTCAGTGTCTACCTGATATCTCAAAAGCTATTTCAGAACTCACTGTCTTGAAAGGCATTGGTCCAGCCACGGCCTCCGCAGTTCTGGCTGCTTTGGCACCGGATATTGCACCTTTTATGTCGGATGAAGTAATTTTATCATTCTTGCTGTTGAAAACTCTATTTGATTCTCTGCGATTTGATGATTGAAGTGCAGTTAGATGATTGATTTATGTGAAAATGCTGTTGTTCTTAGGCAATGGTGGCTGCAATTGGCAACTCGAAAGACTATACTCTGAAACAGTATCTAGTTTTAGCGGACAAACTGCAGGCAAAATCCAAGGTTAGCAAGACTTCTTCTCTATGTTTTAGTTATAATGATGCTTTCATCTGTGTGTGGTTAGTCTGTTTTTTGAGAATGATATCATCAAATTGCTCAAACTTTAAAGTACTTTTTTTTGTTGTTGTGTGGAATACATGACAAAGGGCTTAGATATCGATGTAACGTAGCACATAGATTACAACCAGTAGAATTCAACCAAATAGGCACATGTCTAGTTGTCATCTAAATGCAAGCTTGATTGCGACCAGAGAACGATATTGTTGTAATGGTGCCATTATCAAGAAGGAAATCTATTGAAATCTTCTGATTTATTCCACCTGAAAGCTTGGTTGAAGAAAGATCCTTTGTCTTCCTAGTTTCAAAAAATTCGTTTGATTAGCTAGGGAGAATATGCATGGACACCAGCCTATCATTGTCCTGGTTTACAATTGTACATCGTAAGATATGTGGTTTTCTTCCTTTACATGCTATGTGGATATCAGCATTCAGTTTGTGATGATTCCTAAAGTTACATTCAAGGCCACATCTATGAGGAAAGAACAAACAATCATGCCCTGTGTCAGGCTTTGTTTTCTGCAAGTTACATTCAAGGCCACACTGTTAGGAAAGATCAAATAATCATGCCCCGTGTCAGATGTTTTCTGCATGTCATGTTCAGATGAAGCTGGAATTCTGTTTCTGGTCTTTTACTAGGATATCGGAGAATGCTAATTGTGCCCGTATCTCCGAGAAGTTTTCTTCATGCCTCTTGTAGTCGTGCCTCAAATGTCCTCTTTGGATACTACAACAACAACAACAACAACAACAACAACAAAAGCCCAGTATAATACCACTAGTGGGGTCTGGGGAGGGTAGTGTGTACGCAGACCTTACCCCTACC